>OZ038315.1:36314378-36366962 GCA_964035775.1 Osedax frankpressi | reverse complement strand
AATAAAAAAAAAAAGGTATTACAAATTAAGTTAATTAAGTTAATTATAAATCTATTAATACAAATAATTTTAAATAAATATTACCATATGATCAAATGAATGATTGTAATGAATACAATATAATAAAATGCAGTACACTATGATATAATTACTTAAATGTATCATAACATATTACAATATTATTACATACAATAAAGTATTTAGTTTAATATTGTAATAGTAAATATTTTTTTTGAGAATGTAAATTAAAATGATCATACAGAAAAAGTGCACTGGATTCAATTTATTGATAGATGATGATCTGGATTGTGGACTTCCATTACAATGCCAACAAATTACAGATAAGAGTTCTTTAATTAGGTGTGACAACTGCAGGAATACAGTAGAGTACGGTTAGAAACAGAGTATAAATATTACAAATGTATCGATAATATGAAATTATAATTGTATTTAGGTTCTAGAAATATTTGTAGAACGGATAAAGATTTACTTTCAATATCTGCATCAGAATATGAAATACCGAGAAGAAATTCCATAACGGAATCTGTTAACGATCTTAAGATGAGTTCATCAAATCAGTCGATAATATCGAGTAAATCTCAGCAATCTATGATTAGCAATATCGACATAGCTCCGATGAAATCATCTTCCAGCCAGTCGATGATATCTTCTGGTTCCGGGTATTCAATTATCTCTGGAGGATCGGCTTCCTCGATAATTTCCTTCGGTATTGCAGAACAGGATCCCGGAAAAGGATATATTAAGCCAAGGTTATCGGCGACTTCTATAGGAACTATAGGATCAAGAGTTTCATTCTCTAAGACAAAACCTCAAATAATTTTGCCAAAAGACAATTCAACGAATTCCTTCATCACAAAATTATCTTCTGGTGGAGAACAAATTTCAATGCAAATACCGAAAAATCCGAAAGCATTAATGGGAGATAGAGATAAGGTTATGTAATAAATAAGATATTTTAATAGACACTTTAAAATTAATGATATAGCAATAATACAAATAATTATTAAATATAATTACTATTTAATTTTTAGTTATATGTAAAGAAAACAAAAGTTCATAAAAATAAAGCCAAAGACGATCAAATAAAAGAAGATACATCTAACATTAAAACACAAGCACCTCGCGATCAATTAGAAAATAAAGAAAATAAACAAACTAAAGAATCTTTTAAAAAGAAACAAACAAAAGAATCATTATTACAAGAGAAACAAACAATAACGAAGCCAACAAAGGAATATTCTTTGAAAAAGAGGCTAACCAATGAATCTTTTTTAAAACGGGAATCACCTTTAAATCAAAACAAAGAATCTTTAAAACATGATGCAGATCTTCTTCATGCAAAATCAAAGCAGAAAACAAAAGAATTTATTATTCAAGATGAAGATAAAAGGAATGCGATGAATAACCAAATTCCATTAATAAATTCTCAGTATAATGTTAAAGGTTATTAATATATTATTAGTTAACATAATAATATATTAATAAAACGTCAATAAATGATTACATCTTTAATTGTATAATTTATTAATTAATAATTAATAATTAATCTACAATTTACATTATTCTAGAAGAAATAACTACAATAAGAAAAGAGGTCATTATTGAAGAACTTTTCAGCGAAGATGTTGATTGCGATATTATAGATTGCTGTAAGTCAAGCTATAATCTGATAATGGGAGAAATAGTCCCCGAGGTTTTAAAATGTATTTGTATTAATATTAATATATCTATGCAATACAATATTATATTAGCATTATATAGTATGATGTAATTTGGTTTCCAGGTTAATTAGCATAGAATATTTTATATAATTATAATTATAAATATTCTATGTTACTATTTGTTAAAATATTATATTTATACTTTTTATAAAGATTAGTAATACAGCTATTTTAATAACATCAATACATAAATTTTTATAAATTTTACATTTAACTATTTCTCAATGTATAATGTATAAGGTGTTGACGTCAGATACTTATATTATATACAACAAATAGTAATAGAGTGAGAGATAGAGAGGGAGAGGGAGAGCGATGTGTAGTATTTTATACACTCTTTGGATAATTATAAGTTTAACTTCTTTAGATTTCTTAGTATGGGATGAATGGATTACATTTAATGTTTAAAATACGATATAATATAATAAAATAATAATTTTATACAAGAACAAATCGGGAAAAAAAAGAATAAGACATTTTATAGTAAGTATATAAAATAATAATAAAATTAATAATAGTTACAAAATCCAAAATTAATAACTAAATTATATTTGTAAAGAACTATTATTAATATATTAATCGATGTAAATATAATCTATACATTAAAAATGTAAATATATTGTTAAATAAATTTCGTATAAAGAATAATATATATTATTAATATACAATGTATATTAATATGATAATTATTATAATATGGATTACATAACTCTAATAATACTATTTCTTTATTACAAATAAGTGATACAATTAGAATTTAATTATTTAATTATTCATCTTACTAAACAAATTCATTATTTGCAAATAAATATTCTATAATAATGAAGTCATGTTTGTTACTACTTTATGAATTGCATGGTAATTTTATTAATTGTTTCTATAGTTAATTATACTTGTTGTTATATATACAATTATGTAAATTTATTATTATTCTCTAGGGAACAGATAAACCATTATTGAAAACAAGTTTACATTCAAATCAACCTAATGTTATTACTATATATTTAAATAATAATTGTATATTATTTTTTTATGTTTAACCAAAAAATATACCTACATTTTAAATACCATAATATATATTGATATATAACACCTAGATATATATAAATTTAATGAAAATTATCATAAATTATTGAAAGTTTTAATAATTGATGTAAAATTTAATTTCCCAGAATTTCAATGACAAACATAATTTTCTTTATTCTTTCAACTAAATTATAATTATAATATCCAGAATTATTTCTCTAAAATAAAAATTCAGAATCTAGAGATATTTGAAAACTAATATATTATAATATATTAACTATAGTTTTCTAAATATTTAAAAAGGAATCGATATAGATTATAAACATTATTATTGTTTTTATATACGACGTAACTGAATTAAACTATTTGACGATTTTCTATTTTTATAAATGTCAATTTTTAAATATGTATATATTTTTTAATATTGTGGAAAATATTTTATTTAGTTAAATTAAAAATATTATTTTTTAAAAGAATTGATAAATATCATTTAAAATTCAATTGAAAAGTATAGCATAGCTGATAAAGTATCGTTTTTATAATGAATTAATTTGAATATAATAGATTTACTATAAGTTTTACGCTATATTGTGCATACTATAACTATTTAGCTTTAATGAAATTATATTTTAGATATCTTAGTATAATTAAGTATTCAATTCTCAAACACTTTATTGTTTTAATGGTCATAGAATATAATATTCAATTGAAGTATTACTATAAACTAAAGTAATTTTAAACCAAGTTATTAAAAATAAAACAGGCTTAAAAATGAATATTAATTAGCATACTTACTAGTGCGTATTTAATAAAAAAATACAATGATGTAATCCAGAACTTAATGCTCTCCGGAATATAAAATTTTTATATTTTTTAGCAAAGAAAATAAAGCAAATATGAAAAATAATCATTATTTGAACAGATATGTAAAAATATTTTAAAAGCATGTAATTTGAATAATTTAAATTGTTATATATTTATAATTTTAAGATAATATCAAGTTTTATCGATGTAATTCGATATACATATTTATACATATTATTTAATGATCTGTTTATAGAATTAATTATAATACAAATACATGAAACATATTTTGCTTGGTTAATAAGGAATTTTAACAATGTTATAATATCCAACAATTAATTTTAAAATATATAATGTGGTTATTTAATTTTTATATGTTATATAATTTTATTTGTATCGGGTCACTTTCTACAATTGGTAGATGAATATCATAGAATTTAGTTTAAAAAATAAGAAATAACAACATCATTACAATTATCTTCAATTTTTTAAAGTTTATCTTTTAACCCATATAAATATGATAGCAAAAAAGCGTGAGCTTTGTGAAATTTGCGTGAAATTTTTGTAAATTTTAACCAATTAAAAGTAATAAAAAATAAAATAAGAAATTCTTACTTTTAACTATATCATAGGTTATATTATTTATTTATATAAAGTATACTATAGTCATAGATATCTAGGTAAATAATAAATTAAATATCTACAAGTATTACATATAAATATCTGACTAAATGTATATTGCAATAGTTTTATATCATATAGAATACACGTACTTATTTAATACAATACAATGAATGTAAAATATACTTGTTAAGGTTAAAGAAACACAATACGATTACAAATTAAATAAAGTTAATACATTAAATAAAACATAATTAGTGTAAAATTCATTTAACTCTATATATAATATTATATATGTGTGGCTATATTATTTAACTATATAAATATGAATATTATAATATGAATATGAATATAGAATAACATTAAGTTAACTTTAATAGATAAAGAAAAACACTAAAGAAAATACTAACAATCTTGTTATTTTAATATTATATAAGTATATAAATATATAAATATATAAATATATAAATATATAAATATATAAATATATAAATTTATAAATATATAAATATATAAATATATAAATATATAAATATATATATATATATATATATATAAATAAATATATATATCATATATTTATATAATGTGTGGACATATGTGAAAATGGCGTAATTAACAAAATAAAACTAATGGTTATCAAACATTGAAAGGATACAAATAAGTATAACATAATTTTAAAAATTAGACAAATTAAGAATATTTTTTGAGCGTAATTTGTTTGAAATTGCATTCCTTAACAATGTGGCAGAACATAATAATGAATGGTATCTGTATAGTTTTATATTGTTCATTGCAGTATTTGCAATTGTTTGTTATTGGTATCTATATAGAATATGTTGGGTTGAAAATTGTATAAGTCTTACAAGTAAATAGGTAAGTTTGAATTAAGTATCTTATACGTGATATACATAAGGCGATTTAATCCCTCTGTTCAGTATCAGTATTAATATTATATTAATTAAGTTAACAATTTAAATTATGTCATATATTTAAATTTAAAAGTTAGTTTTGTTGCTGATTTTATTATTCTGTCAAGTTTAGTAAGTTTTTTTCTTGTAGAGTTAATCATCAGTAATTATAAGTGCAAAGTATTTATTCATTATGTTTTATGATGATATCAATATATTATATAAATAAATAAAGTGAAAGCAAATTGGTTTGTTTTTAATATTATTTAGTGTTGTTTTGATTTCAATGATGTGTAGATAATTGACTTTTAACACTATGTCATCCAGTTATATAATTTATTAAGTAAGCAAGTAGTTTCAGTATTATAATAGCATCAGCATCTAACAGATTATATGAGTGTACTTATTAAATATATTTCTATCAGAAGAATACCAAAATGTATAGTTTTAATTGATGAAATAATAATTGTATGTAACTTAGAATTGTCTATTATATAAGTAGTGATTTAGTAAAAGTTATCAGTAATATTCCGAGATTTCAATAGGCTGATTAGTATGTTTGCTATGCATGGAAGTTACGATAATGGCTAGAAGTTTAATAGAATATTATTAATAATTAATAAATATATATAAATGAATATTTAAATATATAAATATATATATTTATATATATATATATATATATATATATATATATAAATATATATATATATATAAATATAAATATATAAATATATATATATATATATATATATATATATATATAAATATATAAATAAATGAATATTTAAATATATAAATAAATGAATAAATAAATAAAAATATAAATATATATAAACATTTAGTATTATAACTAATCCCTGATACAATCTATAATCCAATTATTTATATAAATAGACATCCATGCATTCAATTCAGGTATTTTTATTTTATATTATAATGTTATTATATACAGTATCTAATTAAATATATATATATTTAGCTATATATTATGAATATGTTGAATTTATATATATAATAAATAGTGTAATACTAAAGTATAGTGTATTACTAAATATAGTGTTTAGAAAATGTCATATACATATGCCAATGGATAGCTCTTTAAATAATTATAATATATATATATATATATATATATAATATGTACTTGGATACTATTAGATCAATAGAATATAAATAATTATATGTTGTTATATATTTAATTATAACATGTAACATAATATGATACACTAATAGTTTTATTCTAATATGAACTAAATAGATTATAAGTTAAATATATAATAAGTATTACTATACGAATGTACATTACAATTTTCATTACATGATATAGTAACTAATGATCAATTCATAGCGTATATGTTATATGATATGATATACTATGTATATATATATATATATATATATATATATATATATATATATATATATATATATATATATATAGTTTCATCATTTGATCTATATATATTTTAATAAATGTAAATTCATAATAACTATAAAATATTTAATAATAATACAATTAATATTATATTATATATTTTGTTAATTTTGTTAATTTTGTTAATTTTGTTAATTTTTATTTTAAATTTCCATTTGTTACATATATTATAGAATATTTCAACACAATTTTGTAGATTATATAACACTTAACATAATTTTAGTTAAATTCTAATCTAATTAAAAAACCAAGTGAATGCCAAGAGGTATGTATAAATATTTTATAATTATGTTAATATTAATGTATAAAGTATGATTTTTATTATCAATAAATTATCAATATATGTATTTTTTTCCATTCGTACATTTTTATTTTACCAATAAATTAATTTTCAATACTCATATTGAATTTATAAATTCATATTGAATACATATTATGGTATACCTTAATATAGTAACCATTTTTAATAAAATTTTTAAAATTATATCGTATATATAAATTGAAATATTTTATTATATTTAAGTATACTATCATGACAACGTAATTTATATTTTATTTATAACTACATTTAATTATTGTTTAATTGTATAGTATCACTCTTTATATTTCCAGTTAGTTAACCTATTTTGTAAATAATATAATTTATATAATCTACTTTATATTAGTTAATACATATATTATATAGTCTCCCAATAAATAATTAGATTATTATTGATAAAATAAATTGATGAACCAAATATTAATATTTTTCAGGTGACATGTTTTTCCGCAGTGAATACAATAATACAGTCACTAAGTAATATTCTACTTTCTGTTGGTTAGATAAACAATAAGATTAGATAACTCTTGGAAAATATAGGAAATGATACTTTAAATATAATTAATATTGTGTATTATGAATTAATTATGATATAGAATCAACTATATATATACATAAATATATATTTATATATCGTTTACAATTTATAATAATAATTGAATAAACAATTAATAATTGATTAAACTGCTAAATTAATGAATTACATGTTTATAAATCATCTTTAAAAGGGGATTCTGAAATAAAAAGAGTAGACTCTCTTATATCGAATATCGAAATAGAACAATATAGAGATGCTTCTACTAATATTGCTATTCAAACATTGAGAGCTATCCAGGAGTTTAAAAATGATGATGTTAAATTGAAGATATATTCACAAAATCTAGAAGAATTTTTAGAATTAAGAATTGGATCAAGTGGACATATTGCAGGGATAAATGTTAATGTGTTATACGATAGGTGAGTCTTACGATATTATAATTAATTATTAACTAATATGTTGAAATACAAATGGATGTATCTACATAGTACTTTTTCCACAAATACTATATTATTAAAATAAGATAATACATACACTTATGAATATTGGAATTTTATGTAAATGATCTCATTTAATCCAACTTTTTGTCAAATAATACAATTTTTACATGCTAATTATTCAGGTTGACTACGAAGTTATTGCGTATGTGTTCTTCTATGGCCCCCAAGCTTAATATATTATGGTCTAAAAAAGTATTTACAGTTGTAAAGAATAAGGATGATATGTTAGTATTTTAATTATTACAATCTAATTATAAATAATCTATTGTAATACTTATTCTATATTAGTAAATTATTTCTTCAATAACATTTATCTATCGTTAAAAGTTTATTATATTATTTTAATTAGTTTTATAATATTTCAGTTATTTATATAGATACTATTATTTGGTAAAAAACAATATATTAAATATGATTTTATTTTATAATTTAACTCTATCGCCTTAATACGTAATTTGTTATATAATTATCGCGAAAAATGAATGTTCTCAAATTTTAAAATTAAACCCTTAACTTTCATGTCATGCCTGCTAACAGCACAAGTAATGACTTGCATGGCGTGTTAGAAGCGATATGTTTCAACACTATAGTAACCATTAGCGCAATGCTTGAGGTTTCATTGAAAAAGAGTAACACTTCGTTTATTGATTTTGTGGGGCTCTTGAAAAAACCGATGACTCACCTAATAATGTCATTTATCGACGTCAGCAAACGGGTTAGGCAACTATAAACGTATAAAAGCGAATTTTATTATTTTCGACTTCAAAGTATTAAAATTTCATAACAATAGTAATAGTATCTAGAATATGTAATATCATATAAATATGTATATCGTATTTGTTGAATTTAAATAATTTATTTAATTTAAGCAAATATCTCATTTCCAATAATTTATGAAATTTATATTGTAAATATACATTTAATACTATATAAATATTTTGTATACGGTTTATACGTAGTATTAAGTAAATACTACTTTGACAGCATATTAATAAATACTGGAAACAACAACAAAATAAATCTAACTCTAACAATAGGATTGCACGTTAGTAAAACTTCGTCCCAACCCCCGGAACCATCGATTGTAGAATTATAACAATGATGATTATATAAGTATACTTATAATAACATTAATTTTAACAATGCTATAACATAATTATTATAGTTAATAATAATATAATATTTTATATTTTAATTTAATTTTATACATATTTATATATATATATATATATAATAAAATTAAAATATAATATATGTAACAGAATTAACATATGATTGTAATCAGAATAATAACATTTCTTGTAACTTTATTCATCGTACCCTTTGCTCTCGGATCATGTCGGAGGCAACAGCTTGCGACAAACAAATTGTTCAGTTCCCAATGCAAAGTACACAGTGTTACGTTAGTTATCCACATATCAATTAAGGAATATAATTATCATGCTACATTACTTTATCTACAAATTAAATCACTAATTAATTATTAATATACTGTAACTACCTATTTTTATTAATATATACAATTTAATAATTCTATATGTTACACTTTATCAGATACTTTAAATTAAAGACTATAAGTTATATTAAATTATAATAAATATCGTTTTTTATAAATTAATTGTAATATTCACTATTTGTTATTTCAGAATTATGAGTTTCGAGATTACAAAAATAATAAAATTAACAACTACAAAGATTGTTTTTATAACTGCAAAAATACTATTCAACTGACTAGTTTATATAATATTGTATCAGTTATTATACAAATAGTATATATAATAATAAAATATACATAATAATGTAAATATAAATTAATTTATAGCCAGGTTAAACTCCGAAGATTGTTTAAGGAATAATACACGTAAATATAAAATCAAGAATATTAAAAATAATCGAATTTTGAAATTTGATAAGGGTAAACAACAGATTATTAATATAAAATATAATAAAAAAATAAAGAAAACATTACGAGATAGATTAAAAAAAAAGGTTAGTTGAATTTTGATATATATTATAATATTATTAATTATAATAATTATTTATATTAATATATTCATTAAAAATATTCAATTAGATAACAAGTTAATTAATTAAAATTCTCATATTATATAAGTTCATTAATAAATATAATTTATTAAATTATCAGGCTAAATATAAGAAGCCTTCTATCAAGGCTAATACAAAAACATCAAATAATAAAGATGATACAATTTCTCAAACTTCAGAAATTTCATTATCAAAGAAGAATTCTCAGATTTCAAATATTTCAAATGTTTCTTCAGCATCTACTACTTCTGTTACCGAATCTAAAACTGAACTTACAGATAATAAATTACCTATTTCTGAAAATGCTGTAACATACTCAAAGAACAGAGGTAGCGGGGATTCAGCAATTTCTACAACTTCTGGAATATCCTTTACAAATGCAAGTACTGTTTCAGAAATTACATTAAGAATCTCAAAAAATTCAAATGAATCTAATTCAAATATATCTACATATAAATATGATTCAGAGAGTTCAAGTTTAGGAAGGAAAGATTCGCAATTATCTACTGGTTCCCTTTCAGAATTATCTCGAACAGATTCAATACTTTCAAAAGGTGACCACAAAATAATGAGATCAAACTCCAACTTATCCGATATATCAAAATTATCTAATTCTGATATATCGAGAACTGAATCTCAGATGTCAACAAATTCGATGTCAGATGTTTCTAGATATAATGTATCTTCTTTATCAGAGTTATCTAATTCAGATACAAGTTTAACAAGAAAAGATTCAGATATTTCTACATTTTCAGATAATAGTTTAACCAGAAGAGATTCAGATGTTTCAACTCTTTCAGACAATAGTTTAACCAGAAGAGAATCAAACTTATCAGAAACAAGTTTATCAGACATAAGTTTAAATAGAAAAGAATCTAATTTATCAGAAACAAGTTTATCAGATATAAGTTTAAATAGAAAAGAATCAAATCTTTCTAATTTATCAGAAAACGATTTATCGGGAAAAGAGTTTGATCTAAGATCTTTATCGGGACATAGTTTATCTAGAAGATATTCAAATATGTCAAATTTATCCGATAATAGTCTTACTAGGAGGGATTCTAACTTATCATATTCATCAATAAATAGTTTACACGATGTAAATTCCGATGTTTCAATAAATTCAGAGGGGAATTTTATTCCAGAATTTAATTCTCTCAGGAGAACTGAATCTAAATTATCAATTATCGATTACGATGAGCCTATACCTTATAGCCAATACAATCTGCCGGCAAGTCGCGAATCAAAATTATCGCTAATTGATTTAGATGAAAAATCTTCAGTTCAACAATTCATATCTCCTCATCCATCGGAATCAATGCTTAGTCAAAGCGTTAGTAAAATTATTGTACTATATAAAATATATCGATATAACATTATTTATCATGCGTATAGTATATTACAATTGTCGTTGACTTCTTGATTAGATAACGGATGCAGAAAGTAGTTGCAGCGAACAAGACACGCATATCCTTCATTTGAGAGGTTTGCTCGAGTGCGTTCTAACGTACCTGTTCGGAAGTGTATCCGTAACTAAGGGAATCGCCGAGAGTATCAACGAGTCGAAGAAAAACGGTTTGTAAACTATTTCCTTGATACTTAAGGATATGTATTATTTATTATAATACTAATTAAAATAATAACGCATAATACAATAAAACATCTTTATTAAATACATGTAAACTATAGTTTCATAATTATATTTGGTAATAATATTTTTAAAAATTAATCATAAGGATTTTATTTTCTGATTTTTCTAATAATAATATTCAAATATAAAAAATGTATAAATATAGATATCCTTTAACCATAGCTATAGGGATAACCAATCATATATTATATGAGTATATATCTATGCCTATATATATTTAAAATATAGACTGTGTAGCTATTGTAAAACTCTAGGAATATTGAAATATATCAAATGTTATACTATGATGGTAAATTAGTAAGCAAAGTTACATAATCAATTTTATGATCACCAACATATTCTGAAGGTGTTTCAGTCAGTCTCCAAAATTCTCCTTCAGAAAAGTGCCCTTGTTTCATGACATGTCAGGAATATAATGACGTCACGCAGGTATTAACATTATTAGCATTACATAGCACACACACACACACACATATACACACACGTACATACACCCACACACATACAGACACAAATACACATATATATATATATTTATATATATATATATATATATATATAATTACCATATACAAAAGAAAATAAAAATCTTCACATTTTGTAATTTATTTTTCTATTATTGTTGTATATAATATTTATTTAAAATATTTTGATAAAAATATAATTGTATACAATTCTGTAAATTTACTGAATTCTAACAGTCAGTATAATAAGTTAGCCTACATTAATATTCATAATTTCTAATGTATTATTACTTTTCTTCTTATCGAAAAATAGGATATCTTGAGGAGGGTTGAGCCTAGGGATATAATTGCTGAGGTGTTCTACACATCTGTTCTAGAGATTGATCCACACTTCGAAAGACCATTGACCTCTGATCTCGTCAGACTTTCTTACAATGATTATCTCATTGTTTTGGAAACAAAGAGCAAAATAGAGGTATTGAAATTATTGGATAAGGTTATAACTGATAGATTATATATTAATATCTACCGTAATAAATATTTTGATTAAGATATGTATTATATTTTAGTATATTTTGTAAACTATATATTAAATAATTAAAATTGTGAAAATGTAATCATATATTTCATTATAGGCAGCTTCGTCCGTTGCAAAAGATCTCGCTGTTATTTTATTTATCGATGGCAACAAATCTGCAATTTCAGAACAGTTTTTCAGATTAAGACAAAAAACAAATGATAAAATTATTGCCAAAACATTTTTGAACAGGAAAAGAATGTTAAAAAATGCAACTAGTGTTAGAATATATAAATTTATAATATATTTGCATATCAAAAAAAATATATATATATATATTATAGCATTTACTAAATCATAAATAAATAAAATAATATCTGATATATTTCATAATTTATGTAAATATAACTTTTAATGAATTGACTAAATGAATGTAAGATGATATATATATATATATATATATATATATATATATATATATATATATATTATAAACAATAGCATGATATTAATATATACATATAATCAATTTTTTATTTGTAGCAGTTACTAACTATACCAATCAATGAAACATATTGTGGAAAAGTAGCATTGTTTAAAAAAAGTTTGTAGAAAATAAAATAATTGTATACAAATAATATCTAGAATTATCTTAAATTTAAATTTTAATTCATATTCATATTCATAATTCATATTTTTTATATCATTCATATATTCTCCGTTATCATTTTACATATACTATGTAGGACTAATAGATATAAGAAAACGATTATTAGATACTCATATTTATAATGTATCTGATGAAGACGAAGAGCTTCAAGAAGAATTAGTTTTGCAAGAAAAAAAGAGAATGCTCAATAAGGTTTAGAGTAAATATTTTGTAAATATATTTTAATATATAAGTTTTACGTATATAATTTAATATTACAAATATATATTACATGGTTTGATTAAAACGAGCTTTTTTTTATTAACAGGTTAGTAAAGCGATCACAGACGGAGCTAAATCAAAAAACATTAATTTGATAGGTGATGTTATACAAGTTTCAAAAAAAAAAACACCATCCACATTTAATGATTTAGTTAATAAAGTTGTTGAAGATTCCATAAAAAACTCCGAGAATGCGAAAAAAATTGAAATTATGAAAACTTCAGGAACATTAAAAGATATTTACAGAAAGATCACGCCAGAATCAGTAGTTAATGAACAACAAGGAAAGAATAACATTTTGTCAAACGAAACTTCTAATTTAAATATGAAAAATACAGATTTGATATCGCCGATAAAACAAGATTTAATGATATCTGATAACCAGAAAACTCTCGGTAATATAGCTCAAGCTCAAGCTGCAATATTGCTTCAGAATGGAGCCATGAAACACGCTGTAGCACTTCAAACAGCCTCCAATTTAGAGCAAGTCGGAGCTGTGAATCAAGCGGTTGCCTTGCAGAAGGCTTCGGTTCTAGAGAAAACAGGAGATGTTCAACAAGCTATAGAAGTGAAACAAGCTGCTAACGCGCAAATGATGAAGGTGAATCAACAAGCTGGGGCTATCAAACAAGCCGCTAATTTACAAAGAGCAGCAACTATACGATTTGCAAATCAAAATATACTTCAATCTAACCAGGTTTCTCCTCAAGATATCATAAATCAAAGAGTTGCAGCCATAAAAAGATCTGCTACCATACAAAATAATGTAACACCTCATGATCTTGAAAATAAAAAAGTTGCAGCTTTAAAAAGAGCTGCCACCATACAACAAAATAATGTAATCCATCAAAATAACGTCAATCAAAGAGTTGCAGCTATGAAAAGAGCTTCTACAATGCAGCAGAATAACGTAAATGCACAACTGGCAGCTTTAAAAAGAGCAGCCACAATGCAACAACACAATAATAGTCCTCAAACTTTAGTTAATCAAAGAATTGCAGCTCTGAAAAGAGCTTCTACTATGCAACAAAATGCAACAAATCCACAATTGTCAGTTTTAAATAGAACTACAACAATGCAAAATCAAAATGTAAGTCCTCAAACACTAGTTAATCAAAGAGTTGTGGCTTTAAAAAGAGCTGCAACCATGCACCAACAAAATGCAGCAAACACGAAATTAGCAGCTATGAAAAGAGCTTCGACGATGCAACAGAATATATTAAATCCACAATTAGCTGCTTTAAAAAGGGCTACAACTATGCAACAACAAAACGTTCAAAATCCACAATTAGCAGCTATGATGAGAGCTTCAACAAAGGAGCAGAATCCTACAAATCCACAATTGGAAGCTATTAAAAGAGCTTCGACGATGCAACAGAATATATTAAATCCACAATTAGCTGCTTTAAAAAGGGCTGCTACTTTGCAACAACAAAACGTTCAAAATCCACAATTGGCAGCTATGATGAGAGCTTCAACAATACAACAGAATATAACCAATCCACAATTAGTAGCTTTAAAAAGGGCGGCTACTATTCAACAAAATGCTGCAAATCCACAATTGGCAGCTTTAAAAAGGGCTGCAACTATGCAACAACAAAACGTTCAAAATCCACAATTGGCAGCTATGATAAGAGCTTCAACAATACAACAGAATATAACCAATCCACAATTAGTAGCTTTAAAAAGGGCTGCAACTATTCAACAAAATGCTGCAAATCCACAATTGGCAGCTTTAAAAAGGGCTGTAACTATTCAACAGAATACTGCAAATCAACAATTGGCAGCTATAAGAAGAGCTTCAACTATGCAACATAATACTGCAAATCCACAGTTGGTAGCTTTACAATTAGCAAATTTACAACAAAATACGCAGAATCTACAAGAATCGGCTTTAAAGAGAGCGCCTACCATTCGACGCAATGCTGCAAATAAACAAAATATCGTAAATCAACGAGTTGCAGAATTAAATAGGGCAGCTACGATGAAAATGAATCTTCCAGCTGCATTACAGAGAGCTACTACTATACAGCAGAATATCGCCAATCAGAATATCGGAGCTCTTCAAAGAGTTGCGACAATGAAACAGGCAGGCAATATTCAAAACGATATAGCGTTTAAAAGAGCTTCGACGATTCATAACAAGAATAAGGATACCGTACCGTTATCTTCGCTAGCCATGCAATCGAACGATATTCAGATGGCTTCCGACATCAACCAAGCTGGAATAATACAGCAGGAGAAGGATATTCAAAAGGCTACAGATATCGAGTATGCTGGAGCAATTCAACAAGCGAATACTTTACAAACGGCCGCACTTCTGCAACAGTGTGGAGCTATGAAAGAAGCTGCCGCTATGCAACAAACGGCTTCATTCCAAAGAGCCGCCGCAAATCAACAAGCCGGAGCTATTAAACAATTTGCGGCATTAAAAAGAGCCGCTACTATTAAACAAGTCGAAGATATCCAGCAAGCCTCTCTTCAAAAAGCTTCTACATTTAAAAATGTGAATTTTGATGAGAAATCAGATCAATCTTTTATTAATAATATTGATAACATGAAATCGTCAATAAATAATGATACATCGCAAAACAAAAAAAAAGCTATGAATAGTAATATTGTTCCTTTGCAAAAAAAAACTGCTACTTTAAAAAGAAACATGACAATTACGGATGCTAACCGAGGTATATCTAACGTAGAGAAAACTATACAATGTGCGCAAACAACGAAGGTTAAATCAGAGGAATCTGCAAAACAGAACATTAAGAATTTTAATACGAATTCGCAAAATAACGTTACGACGAGAAAAATACATAGTGTATTACGAAACAAAAACGGTAAAACTATCATTAAATCAAGGATGAAACCAGAAAAAATGAAGTGTTACTGGAGACAAGGTCAAATGATTGTAGATACTGAACGAAGGTGGCCTCCAATCGGTTACGGAAACATTATTCCCTACCCAGGTCAGTCGGCACCTTTTAATAATAAAGAAGTATTGATTCCCGATGGAGCTGGTGTAGTTAACGAAGCATTTGCAATATATCAATATAATACCGAGGATAACACCAAATTCGAATATGACTTTTCGGACAATGAACAAGAAATTAATAACGATGCGAAAAGAACAAATAAGAATACATCTGCAAATTCGAATAGACTCGATAATAATGCAAATAATCACAATGGTTTAATAATAAGATTATATTAATAATTAATTATAATTATCTTCTTACGTTCATTATATTTCACAATATCTTAAACTAATATTTAATATGTTTTTTTATTATCGTAAATTATATTAAAATTTTTTAATTATTTTGAAAATTCTATTTATAATTATTGCCTAATAATATATACTACTATTAGTAAACAAAATGTACTAAATGCATATATTTAGTATATAATACATGATGAATTGAGATCAATAAAATATAATAGTTAAATGGATCATAATAATAATTTGAAATTGTATTTGTACTTAATATAAAAAACGAAGCAAAAAGTAAAGGCATAGTCTTAATACATTTTGAATAATAACATATATATATGTATCAGTTCAGGAATTGATAATTCCCTAAAGGTTGTAAAATTATAATTGTATCAAGACATGGAAATACATCCACATATGTTCAGACCGAAGAAGCTAATATAATATTGCTTATAATTAATAAACTCAATAAATAAAATAGACTGGACATTATAAAATATCTTTTAAGTAATATTTTTAGATAGGTTTTATTTAGAATAATAATATTTAGAATAATAATATTTAGATAATAAATAGTATAAGATTATTTAATAGAATACGTATAGCATAATAAATATAAATGTATTTATATGAAAGGGAGTGAATATATTTTGTTTCAAATAATTTATGTACGTTATAAAACATATTTTCTATAATATGAACTATACAAAAATGCATTTTAAAATTTAAACTATGATTATAGATAAAGAAATTGAAAGTGACTGTATATCTAAGAATATTAAAACTTTTGATTGTAAAATTGCTAAAAGAGAAACTAATCCAAAATATGGTTATAGATATTTATATTATTTTTTATCTATAATATTTGGGTTAAAATAATCAAACATTTGTGCATGTTTATATATTCATCTTATGAAAATTTATTACTATATTAATATTATAACGAATATTAATATAAAAATTTGCCTAATGGCAAATTAATATCTGAACAAACAAATGAATTAAAATATTGTATAGGTTTGGAAAACAACGAGTTGGCTTTAAATGATTATGTTACCAATAAACTTGAATATAATTATAATAATTCTAATGGTTAATATATTTATATTAATCTTTATAATCAACAATGTTTTTAATTATATATTTTTTTAGAATCGCAATTCGATATATTTGTAAAATTTAAAATAAATAAAAGTGGAAGAATAAATATTATTTACAAATATATAAAAAAAAATTTAATTACAAACAAATATACAAAGGTATTGTATATATATATATATATATATATATATATATATATATATATATATATATATATATATATATGTGTGTGTGTATGTGTGTAAATAATATTAATTTAGGAGAAAATTAAAAATTGTAAAATATAAAAGTAATTCGTATACCTCGATAACAAATTTATTTTACGCGTAGATATTAATTAAATTATATAAACTTAAGTTATTATCCTAATTTAATATTACTATCATAAGTACTTAAATATTACATTTTTCTCACCTGTTTAAATTAAATGAATAGAAATTTAAAAAAAAATAAATAATGAATGAAATTATAAATTTTTATGAAGTATTTAATTATTTTGTATTCTTCTTTTAATATTAAAATAACATATATTTAGATATAATTCATTTACAGATTACGAATATGCATTATTTTGAACAGGACGGATTTGAATATTATGTTAATAATAATAAACTACAGATTTTTAAAAGATATTTGGTAAATATATAATTAAAATTAAATTTTTTAAATATATATATATTTATGTTACACATTATAAATCATAACAGAATCAAGAAAATGAAATTATGAAGAGTGATGATGATACAAACATTAACAATTCTAATAATAATAATTGTAATGATAATACTCGTAATGATGATAATTTTAATTTGTTGAATAATGAGCACATTAAAATCGATGTAGAAGAAAATGATAATAATAATAATGAAAATATCGCATTAATGAGACAAACCATCACTGAAAATAACGACGATATAATAAAGGCAATGGATATCACAGAAGATAGTACAGATGCAGCAGATATTCGGAAGTATAAAAAAAAACTAAGAAAGTTAAAAAAACAGTCACAGAATTTGCAAGAACGTTCTAAAAGTAAATCTTCTACGAAAAAACGCAAAAAGAAAAAACCCCGAAGAAAAAATAGCAATGTATATGGAATGAATTTTGGTAAAAATGTACGGAGCGATGGCAAGAGTATAAGTTCCGCTGATAGTACAACTAGTGTTAGTTCAGCTATTGGTAATGAGAAAAATAATAAGTTTAGTTTAAAAAGTATTAGAAATATGAGAACTAATATAGGAAAAAAGATAAGAAGAACTACCTCTTCAGTTGCATCTATTGAGTCTAAAAGTAGTATAACATTAGCAACTAGTGGTGCTAATAGAAAGGGTAATACCTCAGATAGTAGTAAAAATAAAAAGAATAGGTTTCGCTTAAAGAACATAAAGAAGATTGGACGAAAGGTTAAAAATATTGTCCGAAGAAAGAAGAAAAGATCCCTTGAATCAAGCAAATCTGGAACAAGTATATCTTCTTCAATAAGTAATATTAGTGTGAATAGTACAACTTCAGATATAGGTTCAAAAAAAAAGAGAAAATTTCGAGTAAAAAATATTTCAAAAATTGGACATCGTAATAGAAGAAGCATTAAAAGAAAAAAGAAGAAAAATGCGAGCGACGAGTCGACAAGTAGTATTGGTTCAAATATTAGCACAAATTCATATAAAAGTAAAAAGTCCAAAAAATATAAAGGAAAAAAAATGGCGAGAGGAAACAATAAGAGAAAATCGAGTAGTTTGATCTCAAGTTCTGATAATAGCGATTCAAGTGATTCCTTTAAGAAGAAGTCGAAAAAAAGAAAAATTAAATCACAAATTTCTACATTTAAAAGAAACATATCAAAGTATACAAAACATAAAAAAATATATTTAGATCCAGATTTAAAGATAATGCCGGATGGTTACCAACCAACAGAAAATGAAAGAAGAAATCACGTGAAAGCGAAACGAAAATTCTTAAAACAGAAATTAAAAAAAGACATTAATGCTATAAAAAAATTGACACGAGATGATTCTAACTATTCCCTGAAAGAAAAACATCTAATCGCAGAGATTAGAAAAACTACAGAAGCACTGCCAGATATTATAGAAGGCGACATTTCCACTCTAAATACAGCTGATGATTTCCGAAGGCTGAAAAAAGAAAAGCGACTCAAGATTAAATACAACAATCTCAAGAACAAAACGGTGAATATGAAACAAATGATAACTGAGCAAGGAAAACGTAGCGTTATTAAACACGATAATAAAATCGGAATAGAATCGATGAGAACCTTCCCTATCGATAAAACTCTACGATGGGAACTCATCGAACAAAGGTATCTTTATAACGGTTATAAATTCCCAAATCTCGCCTGGGAGCCATTTTGCTACGGTCTATATTTATTATTTATCTGCCTACTCTACTTCGGAATCATTGAAATTGGTTCTCGAATGAATCAAGGTTACGCAATCATATGGTTGACTTCGGCTTCCATTTCTATTATCTCTTGGTTTATCGTTGGAGAAGCGATGAAAAGTATTCTGGTTAGCAGATATTTTTCCTACAAGTTACAAAAGTTGGTTTAAACACAATAACGAGAATATTTGGAGATATTTGAATAGGTAATTTATATTATGCAGGTATGGTTAATCAATAAGTATCAAATGAAGATTTTTAGCAAAATAAATAAATTAAAAAATTTTGATTTTATTATGAATGTATTTGAAATAGTTCAATTAAAAATAAATAAAATAATTGTATAAATGACATAGATTATGGTAATCACATAAATGTAATGGCGCAGCACATGGGGTTCTAGTTGTCAAATATCGCATGTTTCATCATCGGAAGTTTCATGAGTAAACATCATGTTTATAAACTTGATTATTCCTCTGCAAAAGTAAACGAATAATTATATAATGAATGTAATAGTTAGTGATTATTAATAATCATATTTGAAAACGCGAATCTTTATACTTGAAAATAACCTGCAGAGTAGCGAAATGTGCCTGGTCTGTAGGACTAATTCTTGGTATGGTAGCATGTAAGAGAGGGCTTACTACTTCGTTGCACTCATTTTCTGGGTAATTTGGCGAGGAATACCAATGGGGAAGTGCAGGAAGTGTCTGTGTAGGATAATGTTTGTTATGAAGTTCATATGATTTTTAATACATAAAAAGAAATTAAATATTTGCCTTTGGAGAAATTTGTGTCTCCGGTTGATTCGATTTAACGTCATCGATGTCTGTTGACAAATGTAGATTTCGGATCGGGTGGTTAGAGGGGGTAGCCTGTTGACCGGATGTAGTGTGCGTACTTCCGGAAGCTGCGTACTCGCTATTTGTACCCTCTGTTTCGGCTAAAGAGCGTTTTTGAACTCGTCGCCTTCTAACAAATAGTAGCATAGCGGTTGTCATGGTAACTGCAATGAGAATTGCTGCAACAATCACCGCAAACACTACCAACAGGAAATCTGTGTTCAGAAGACGAATTCTCTCTTTGACGCGCTTATGATCTCGACCTGGTCTACCACGTAGTAATAACCTCATCCTACCGAAGGCTGTCCGTCCACCTCCATCCCTAGCGGTCACTTCCAAAGCGAATTCGACCTCCCTCTCCTTTATCGTCGCTGTACGTATGATCTCGACCCGACCGCTGATCTCGTGAACTTTAAACCTATCTGACCTGCTTCTTAATGCGTAGCGGATTTCTCCGTTGACACCCGCGTCTGGATCTATTGCCAACAATCTACCAACTGCCTCGCCGGCGTGCGCCGAGGTAAGAACGTATAACGTGCGATTTCCTTCTGCCGGAAAAAGAAAACGAGGCGCATTGTCATTGCGGTCGAGTACGTAGACATTGACCTTCGTATCGCTGGACATGGTTCCGGAAGTCACCTTAACGACCAAATTGTATATTGCCCGTCTTTCTCTATCGAGCCTCGACTTCGTATTGACTACACCGCTTGCAGAGTTTATCGTGAATTCTGTCCTTTTTCCGTGTTCTTCTTGGAGGAGTTCGTACGTGAGATGACTGTTGGAGTCTATGTCGGTAGCGGACACTATCCCCGCGATACTTCCTGGAGGTTGGTTCTCGTAAACACTGAATGTGTATTGCTTCCTCTAGAGAGGAAAGTGAGTAAATAGGAGGAAATAGAGCTAATGAAAGTGAAAGTTAGTGTATACGAGGATGGCTATGTAAATCGTGTGTGTGGTTACACTTTGTTTTAAAAGTTATGTCATTGTATGTGTGGTTAATTAGACAACAAAAGCGATTTTACTATAGATTAACGTGCCGAGAGGATTATTAAATTCAATCGGAATATTCTAATGAATTGTATAGAAATTAAACGTTAAATGTGTAAAGAAATATTAGAATATAGATTCAGAAATAATAACAGAGTAAGATTGAAAGTATCGTAATTTCAAAAAATATAGTTTAGATTTATTACTACTTGGTTTTAAAGTGACATTAGATTAAAATGCAACCTTAAATTGTGGAGCATTATCATCGGTATCCAAGACCTTAATTGTAAGTCGACATGTAGTCATAAGGGTCGAGTTGCGTATGTCTTCAGCCACTATTACGTAATGGTATTGCTTCTTCACTTCGAAGTCTAGAGCCGACTGCGATATTATATATTATGACTTAATCGATTATGATGTAATATAGTATGATGCAATTGAGTGGGTCCTGCACTGACAGACGACCTACTATTTTTGTTACTAAGTCTCATTATAAAATTATAAGCATACTATGAACAAATTGCATTATAAATCGTCAACTGAACTACACTAGCTACTGCATGTTCATTTCGTTCCTTCTTTGTTCTCAGCCAACTCAAAACTTGCTACACATTTGTTTACATACTCCGACTAACTTTAATGCTGACATTAGCGGATGTTGGATGAATGTTAATGACAGCATCGTCAGCATTCTGTAAATAGTATTTGACGGTGTTTTCGCCTTCATCGGGGTCAAATGCCAACAACTGTCCGATAACAATGCCCTTCGCCGTGTTTTCGTGAACCCTTAACGTATACGAAGATGAACGGAAAGTGGGAGGATTGTCGTTTTCATCGACGATATTCACCTACGTAGATTTAGGTGGTCAACAAGAAGTAGAATTTCGTGTGCAACCAATATTTTCCGACTAAACTGACGAACATTGAAAGATCGCGAGGCGGAGTTCGGTGTAAGACCTTGGTCGGAACATATCAACGTAACTTTGTAAGTGGATCGCTTTTCTCTATCGAGAGTCTTGGCAGTGTATAACTGACGGGTTGATTAGATAATGTTATATAATATTGACAGCTAATCACCTGTAATTAATGTCTGCAGATTACAAATCGCGAAGATGAATTCTATTATTGACAATCATTTAACGGAAACCTTTGGAGATATCCAATAATCGTACTGGTGCATTTAAAGACAGTTACATAATATTGAGTAATTCACGGCATGCGACACGTAAGCGCATGTATGTGACGCAATGAACATATATGTGACGTAATGAACATAAGTGTGCCATAATGCACATATGTGTGACGTAATGCACATATGTGTGACGTAATTCTGACTAATGTTTTGTAACTATGGTATATGTTGCGTAATTCACATAAGGATGACGTAATATAACGCAATATGATATCACGAAATATGACATTACGTAATGACGAGTGACATAATGTATATGTGTATGATATAACATACCGAGGTATAAGTTAATTACAATACATACAAACTACTATATAGGTTAGCTCACGTATTAACATAAGCTACAGATAGTTTTGATAACGGATATTTCTTATTGTATAAAGATTTAGGTGAGGAGGATAGTTTATAATTGGACCACATTATTATATCCCAGATGCTTTATCATAACAAAGATGACAAGATAACGATATACTCATCGAGAAGAGCAGACTAGACATATCGAGTAATGTCTATTGTTATACCAATGGTCAATAATAGTCAGTCGTATTCAGTAGTGGTCAGATAGTTGTGAGTTAAGATCTATGGTAGTCAGAAGTGGTAGTTAGTGGTCAGAAGATATAAGTAATGGTCAGTTAAAACCATATATAAGTAGTACAGATGATCAGATGATAGAATGTAGATATTAAGGTATTATTATCAATACATCTAATCATTCATTTAAATATATTCATATTAATGTGAAGTTTGCTATCATAGCTTTTAATAATAGAATATCTTGATTAGCAGTACTGACCATGTAATATTCTTGACCTTTCTTATCTAAAAAGAAGTATCTAGAGCTCCAGGCATTCAGAACACAAGTGACCTTTCCATTGTTACCAGAGTCTGCGTCGTGAACACGAAATATTGTGACAAAAGTACGAGGTTCTAAGTTTTCCCTGACCTAAAATGAATAAATTGTTAAAAAGTATACGCTAGGAGTTAGGTAGTGAGGAGTTAGGTAGTGAGGAGTTAGGTTGTGAGGAGTTAGGTAGTGAGGAGTTAGGTAGTGAGGAGATAGGTTGTGCAGAGTTATAAAGAGTTAGGTTATGAGGAGTTAGGTAGTGAGGAGTTGTGAGGAGTTAGGTAGTGAGGAGTTAGGTTATGAGGAGTTATGTAGTGAGGAGTTAGGTTGTGCAGAGTTATAAGGAGTTAGGTTATGAGGAGTTAGGTAGTGAGGAGTTGTGAGGAGTTAGGTTGTGAGGAGTTAGGTTGTGAGAAGTTGTGAAGAGTTAGGTTGTGAAGAGTTAGGTTGTGAGGAGTTAGGTAGTGAGGACTTAGGTAGTGAGGAGTTAGGTTGTGAGGAGTTAGGTTGTGAGGAGTTATAAGGAGTTAGGTTATGAAGAGTTAGGTTGTGAGGAGTTGTGAGTAGTTAGATTGTGAGGAGTTAGGTTGTGAGGAGTTAGATTGTGAGGAGTTGGGTTGTGAGGAGTTAGGTTGTGAGAAGTTGTGAAGAGTTAGGTTGTGAAGAGTTAGGTTGTGAGGAGTTAGGTAGTGAGGACTTAGGTAGTGAGGAGTTAGGTTGTGAGGAGTTAGGTTGTGAGGAGTTATAAGGAGTTAGGTTATGAAGAGTTAGGTTGTGAGGAGTTGTGAGTAGTTAGATTGTGAGGAGTTAGGTTGTGAGGAGTTAGGTTATGAGGAGTTAGGTTGTGAGGAGTTAGGTTGAGAGGAGTTAGGTTGAGAGGAGTTAGGTTGTGAGGAGTTAGGTTGAGAGGAGTTAGGTTGTGAGAAGTTAGGTAGTGAGGAGTTAGGTAGTGAGGAGTTAGGTTGTGAGGAGTTAGGTAGTGAGGAGTTAGGTTGTGAGGAGTTAGGTTGTGAGGAGTTAGGTTGTGAGGAGTTAGGTTGTGAGGAGTTAGGTTGTGCAGAGTTATAAGGAGTTAGCTAGTGAGGAGTTAGGTTGTGAGAAGTTGTGAAGAGTTAGGCTGTGAGGAGTTAGGTTGTGAGGAGTTAGGTTGTGAGGAGTTAGGTTGTGAGGAGTTAGGTTGTGAGGAGTTAGGTTGTGAGGAGTTAGGTTGTGAGGAGTTAGGTTGTGCAGAGTTATAAGGAGTTAGGTAGTGAGGAGTTAGGTTGTGAGAAGTTGTGAAGAGTTAGGCTGTGAGGAGTTAGGTTGTGAGGAGTTAGGTTGTGAGGAGTTATGTTGTGAGGAGTTAGGCTGTGAGGAGTTAGGTTGTGAGGAGTTAGGTAGTGAGGAGTTAGGTTGTGAGGAGTTAGGTAGTGTAGAGTTATAAAGAGTTAGGTTGTGAGGAGTTAGGTTGTGAGGAGTTATAAAGAGTTAGGTTATGAGGAGTTAGGTTGTGAGGAGTTGTGAAGAGTTAGGTTGTGAGAGTTAGGTTGTGCAGAGTTATAAGGAGTTAGGCTGTGAGGAGTTAGATTGTGAGGAGTTAGGTTGTGCAGAGTTATAAGGAGTTAGGTTATGAGGAGTTAGGTTGTGAAGAGTTAAGTTATGAGGAGTTAGGTTGTGAGGAGTTAGGTTATGAGGAGTTAGGTTGTGAGGAGTTGTGAAGAGTTAGGTTATGAGGAGTTAGGTTGTGAGAAGTTGTGAAGAGTTAGGTTATGAAGAGTTAGGTTGTGAGGAGTTGTGAAGAGTTAGGTTTTGAGGAGTTAGGTTGTGAGGAATTAGGTTATGAGGAGTTAGGTTGTGAGGAGTTAGGTTATGAGGAGTTGTGAGGAGTTAGGTTATGAGGAGTTAGGTTATGAGGAGTTAGGTTATGAGGAGTTAGGTTGTGAGGAGTTGTGAGGAGTTAGGTTGTGAGGAGTTAGGTTATGAGGAGTTAGGTTGTGAGGAATTAGGTTATGAGGAGTTAGGTTATGAGGAGTTAGGTTGTGAGGAGTTAGGTTGTGAGGAGTTAGGTTATGAGGAGTTAGGTTGTGAGGAGTTAGGTTATGAGGAGTTGTGAAGAGTTAGGTTATGAGGAGTTAGGTAGTGAAGAGTTGTGAGGAGTTAGGTTATGAGGAGTTAGGTTGTGAGAAGTTGTTAAGAGTTAGATTGTGAGGAGTTAGGTTGTGAGGAGTTAGGTTGTGAGGAGTTAGGTTGTGAGGAGTTAGGTTGTGAGGAGTTAGGTTGTGAGGAGTTAGGTTGTGAGGAGTTGTGAGGAGTTAGGTTGTGAGGAGTTAGGTTATGAGGAGTTAGGTTATGAGGAGTTAGGTTGTGAGGAGTTGTGAAGAGTTAGGTTGTGAGGAGTTAGGTTGAGAGGAGTTAGGTTATGAGGAGTTAGGTTGTGAGGAGTTATAAGGAGTTAGGTTATTAGGAGTTAGGTTGTGAGGAGTTATAAGGAGTTAGGTTATGAGGAGTTAGGTTGTGAAGAGTTAGGTAGTGAGGAGTTAGGTTGTGAGAAGTTAGGTAGTGAGGAGTTAGGTAGTGAGGAGTTAGGTTGTGAGGAGTTAGGTTGTGAAGAGTTATGTTGTGAGGAGTTAGGTAGTGAGGAGTTAGGTTGTGAGGAGTTAGGTAGTGAGGAGTTAGGTTGTGAGGAGTTAGGTTGTGCAGAGTTATAAGGAGTTAGGTTATGAGGAGTTAGGTTGTGAAGAGTTAGGTTATGAGGAGTTAGGTTGTGAGGAGTTAGGTTATGAGGAGTTAGGTTGTGAGGAGTTGTGAAGAGTTAGGTTATGAGGTGTTAGGTTGTGAGGAGTTGTGAAGAGTTAGGTTATGAGGTGTTAGGTTGTGAGGAGTTAGGTTATGAGGAGTTAGGTTGTGAGGAGTTGTGAAGAGTTAGGTTATGAGGTGTTAGGTTGTGAGGAGTTAGGTTGTGAGGAATTAGGTTATGAGGAGTTAGGTTGTGAGGAGTTAGGTTGTGAGGAGTTAGGTTATGAGGAGTCAGGTTATGAGGAGTTAGGTTGTGAGGAGTTAGGTTGTGAGGAGTTAGGTTATGAGGAGTTAGGTTGTGAGGAGTTGTGAGGAGTTAGGCTGTGAGGAGTTAGGTTGTGAGGAGTTAGGTTATGAGGAGTTAGGTTGTGAGGAGTTAGGTTGAGAGGAGTTAGGTTATGAAGAGTTGTGAGGAGTTAGGTTATGAGGAGTTAGGTTGTGAGGAGTTAGGTTATGAGGAGTTAGGTTGTGAGGAGTTGTGAAGAGTTAGGTTGTGAGGAGTTAGGTTGTGAGGAGTTAGGTTGTGAGAAGTTGTGAGGAGTTAGGTTATGAGGTGTTAGGTTGTGAGGAGTTAGGTTATGAGGAGTTAGGTTGTGAGGAGTTGTGAAGAGTTAGGTTATGAGGTGTTAGGTTGTGAGGAGTTAGGTTGTGAGGAATTAGGTTATGAGGAGTTAGGTTGTGAGGAGTTGTGAGGAGTTAGGCTGTGAGGAGTTAGGTTGTGAGGAGTTAGGTTATGCAGAGTTATAAGGAGTTAGGTTATGAGGAGTTAGGTTGTGAAGAGTTAGGTTATGAGGAGTTAGGTTGTGAGGAGTTAGGTTATGAGGAGTTGTGAAGAGTTAGGTTATGAGGAGTTAGGTTGTGAGAAGTTGTGAGGAGTTAGGTTGTGAGGAGTTAGGTTGTGCAGAGTTAGGTTGTGAGGAGTTAGGTTATGAGGAGTCAGGTTATGAGGAGTTAGGTTGTGAGGAGTTAGGTTGTGAGGAGTTAGGTTATGAGGAGTTAGGTTGTGAGGAGTTGTGAGGAGTTAGGCTGTGAGGAGTTAGGTTGTGAGGAGTTAGGTTATGCAGAGTTATAAGGAGTTAGGTTATGAGGAGTTAGGTTGTGAAGAGTTAGGTTATGAGGAGTTAGGTTGTGAGGAGTTAGGTTATGAGGAGTTGTGAAGAGTTAGGTTATGAGGAGTTAGGTTGTGAGAAGTTGTGAAGAGTTAGGTTATGAGGAGTTAGGTTGTGAGGAGTTAAGTTATGCAGAGTTATGAGGAGTTAGGTTGAGAGGAGTTAGGTTGTGCAGAGTTAGGTTGTGAGGAGTTAGATTGTGAGGAGTTAGGTTGTGAGGAGTTAGGTTGTGAGGAGTTAGGTTGTGAGGAGTTAGGTTGTGAGGAGTTAGGTTGTGAGGAGTTAGGTTGTGAGGAGTTAGGTTGTGCAGAGTTAGGTTGTGAGGAGTTAGGTTATGAGAAGTTAGGTTGTGCAGAGTTAGGTTGTGAGGAGTTAGGTTGTGCAGAGTTAGGTTGTGAGGAGTTAGGTTATGAGGAGTTAGGTTGTGCAGAGTTAGGTTGTGAGGAGTTAGGTTGTGCAGAGTTAGGTTATGAGGAGTTAGGTTGTGAGGAGTTAGGTTATGAGGAGTTAGGTTGTGAGGAGTTGTGAGGAGTTAGGTTGTGAGGAGTTAGGTTGTGCAGAGTTAGGTTGTGAGGAGTTAGGTTGTGAGGAGTTGTGAGGAGTTAGGTTGTGAGGAGTTAGGTTATGAGGAGTTAGGTTGTGAGAAGTTGTGAGGAGTTAGGTTGAGAGGAGTTAGGTTATGAGGAGTTAGGTTGTACAGAGTTAGGTTGTGAGGAGTTGTGAAGAGTTAGGTTATGTGGAGTTAGGTTGTGAGGAGTTAGGTTGAGAGGAGTTAGGTTATGAGGAGTTAGGTTGTGAGGAGTTGTGAGGAGTTAGGTTGTGAGGAGTTAGGTTATAAGGAGTTAGGTTATAAGGAGTTAGGTTATAAGGAGTTAGGTTATAAGGAGTTAGGTTATAAGGAGTTAGGTTATAAGGAGTTAGGTTATAAGGAGTTAGGTTATAAGGAGTTAGGTTATAAGGAGTTAGGTTATAAGGAGTTAGGTTATAAGGGGTTAGGTTATAAGGAGTTAGGTTATAAGGAGTTAGGTTATAAGAAGTTAGGTTATAAGGAGTTAGGTTATAAGGAGATAGGTTGTGAAGAGTTATGAGTAGTTAGGTTGTAAGTAGTTAGGTTGTGAGAAGTTAGGTTGTGAGAAGTTAGGTTGTGAGGAGTTAGGTTGTTAAGTGTTAGGTTTTGAGGAGTTAGGTTATAAGGAGTTAGGTAATAAGGAGTTAGGTTATAAGGAGTTAGGTTATAAGGAGTTAGGTTATAAGGAGTTAGGTTATAAGGAGTTAGGTTATAAGGAGTTAGGTTATAAGGAGTTAGGTTATAAGGAGTTAGGTTATAAGGAGTTAGGTTGTGAGGAGTTAGGTTGTGAGGAATTAGGTTATGAGGAGTTAGGTTGTGAGGAGTTGTGAGGAGTTAGGTTGTGAGGAGTTAGGTTATAAGGAGTTAGGTTATAAGGAGTTAGGTTATAAGGAGTTAGGTTATAAGGAGTTAGGTTATAAGGAGTTAGGTTATAAGGAGTTAGGTTATAAGGAGTTAGGTTGTGAAGAGTTATGAGTAGTTAGGTTGTGAGTAGTTAGGTTGTGAGAAGTTAGGTTGTGAGGAGTTGGGTTGTTAAGTGTTAGGTTTTGAGGAGTTAGGTTATAAGGAGTTAGGTTATAAGGAGTTAGATTATAAGGAGTTAGGTTATAAGGAGTTAGGTTATAAGGAGTTAGGTTATAAGGAGTTAGGTTATAAGGAGTTAGGTTATAAGGAGTTAGGTTATAAGGAGTTAGGTTATAAGGAGTTAGGTTATAAGGAGTTAGGTTATAAGGAGTTAGGTTATAAGGAGTTAGGTTATAAGGAGTTAGGTTATAAGGAGTTAGGTTATAAGGAGTTAGGTTATAAGGAGTTAGGTTGTGAAGAGTTGTGAAGAGTTAGGTTGTGAGTAGTTAGGTTGTGAGGAGTTAGGTTGTGAGGAGTTAGGTTATAAGGAGTTGTGAGGAGTTAGGTTGTAAGGAGTTGTGAGGAGTTAGGATATAAGGAGTTGTGAGGAGTTAGGTTATAAGGAGTTAGGTTGTAAGGAGTTAGGTTGTTAAGAGTTAGGTTTTGAGGAGTTAGGTTATAAGGAGTTATGTAGTGAGGAGTTAGGTTTTGAGGAGTTAGGATGTGAGGAGTGTATAGTGGGTTAAGATAAGAAGTAGAATGCCATTATTATAAGGTCAATTTATATCCATCTCATTATCCCTTTCTATTTACCTATCACTCTTTCGCTTCCTCTCCCACTTTCCATCCTATCCATCTACCTCTCATTTCCTGTCATTCTCTCAAATTTACCTATGTCCCTTCACCTTCCATGTATCATGGTTACAATAACAATTAACTTCTTCGCTCTTATCTCACCCGTCTCACTTTTAGAGTAAACAAATCACTTAACCCCGTTATTCACCCTAAACCTCAACTCTGTCCAACCTCGAACTGAAATCACCAACCTCTGCTCCTGTCTCACCTCCTGCAATGTTATTCAGAAAGATCTCAGGACTGTTATCATTAACGTCCTTGATCTTTACGATTACCATTGTCTCAGTCGGAGTAGTTAAATAACTGTCCGAGGCCTACAAGTGTTACATAAGAATCTTTAAGTACTATTTAGTTACATCTATAGATTGCTAGGTCAACTCGACCTCGCACTCATAAAGATTCGAAAAGTAAAAGAGTAATCTTGATGTATTGTTGTAATGCCCTGGAAGGAATGAACATATCGGAGTGACAACTTCGCAGTATACCCAATCCCGCTACATCATCAATTACAAAAATATGTTAACCGCTAGCAATGTAAATAAATAAACCGCTACATTATAATTGATAAACTAGGTGATTTTCTCAAGCAAGTAAAGCAATTCCTCGTAAACATTGCGAATTGATAAACTTTGTTTTTATTAGCAGGAATAATTGTTAAAAACATTTTAATTGGTGAGGACTGGATAGACTTTGTGAACACATCTAACTACAGCTAATGCTATAGCTACACATATACACACACACACATATATATATATATATATATATATATATATATAAATTATATATATATAATTATAGATATATCATATATATATATATATATATATATATATATATATATATATATATATATAATTATACATATATCATATATATATTTATATATATATATATATATATATATATATATATATATGTATTTATATATAACTATAGCTTTATATATACCTATAAATATATATATAAATATGTAGCTATTACTAAAGTTTAAGATATAAATAAATTATAGAGCTACTTAAATTTTCAACGAAGTAGATTGGGAATGTGTATTTAGTTGGTAATGTCTATTGAGTTTATAACAGTTGTTAATGGGTTGGTAAGGTGTAGTAGGGTTCTGATGTGTATGAGGGTTAGTAAAGTGTAGTAGGGTTCTGATGAGTATGAGGGTTGGTAAGGTGTAGTAAGGTTCTGCTGAGTATGAGGGTTGGTAAGGTATAGTAGGGTTCTGATGAGTATGAGGGTTGGTAAGGTGGGGTGGGTTCTGATGAGTATGAGGGTTGGTAAGGTGTAGAAAGGTTCTGATGAGTATGAGGGTTGGTAAGGTGTAGTAAGGTTCTGATGAGTATGAGGGTTGGTAAGGTGTAGTAAGGTTCTGATGAGTATGAGGGTTAGTAAGGTGTAGTAGGGTTCTGATGAGTATGAGGGTTGGTAAGGTGTAGTAGGGTTCTGATGAGTATGAGGGTTGGTAAGGTGTAGTGGGGTTCTGATGAGTATGAGGGCTGGTAAGGTGTAGTAAGGTTCTGATGAGTATGAGGGTTGGTAAGGTGTAGTAGGGTTCTGATGAGTATGATGGTTGGTAATGTGTAGTGGGGTTCTGATGAGTATGAGGGTTGGTAAGGTGTAGTAAGGTTCTGATGAGTATGAGGGTTTGTAAGGTGTAGTAAGGTTCTGATGAGTATGAGGGTTGGTAATGTGTAGTGGGGTTCTGATGAGTATGAGGGTTGGTAAGGTGTAGTGGGGTTCTGATGAGTATGAGGGTTGGTAAGGTGTAGTAGGGTTCTGATGAGTATGAGGGTTTAAGGTGTAGTAAGGTTCTGATGAGTATGAGGGTTTGTAAGGTGTAGTAATGTTCTGATGAGTATGAGGGTTTGTAAGGTGTAGTAAGGTTCTGATGAGTATGAGGGTTGGTAATGTGTAGTGGGGTTCTGATGAGTATGAGGGTTGGTAAGGTGTAGTAGGGTTCTGATGAGTATGAGGGTTGGTAATGTGTAGTGGGGTTCTGATGAGTATGAGGGTTGGTAAGGTGTAGTAGGGTTCTGATGAGTATGAGGGTTGGTAAGGTAGGTGGGGTTCTGATGAGTATGAGGGTTAGTAAGGTGTAGTAGGGTTCTGATGAGTATGTGGGTTGGTAAGGTGTAGTAAGGTTCTGATGAGTATGAGGGTTGGTAAGGTGTAGTTTGGTTCTGATGAGTATGAGGGTTGGTAAGGTGTAGTAAGGTTCTGATGAGTATGAGGGTTGGTAAGGTGTAGTAGGGTTCTGATGAGTATGAGGGTTGGTAAGGTGTAGTAGGGTTCTGATGAGTATGAGGGTTGGTAAGGTGTAGTAGGGTTCTGATGAGTATGAGGGTTAGTAAGGTGTAGTAGGGTTCTGATGAGTATGAGGGTTGGTAAGGTGTAGTAGGGTTCTGATGAGTATGAGGGTTAGTAAGGTGTAGTAGGGTTCTGATGAGTATGAGGGTTGATAATGTGTAGTAAGGTTCTGATGAGTATGAGGGTTGGTAATGTGTAGTAAGGTTCTGATGAGTATGAGGGTTGGTAAGGTGTAGTAGGGTTCTGATGAGTATGAGGGTTGGTAAGGTGTAGTAGGGTTCTGATGAGTATGAGGGTTGGTAAGGTGGGGTGGGGTTCTGATGAGTATGAGGGTTGGTAAGGTGTAGTAGGGTTCTGATGAGTATGAGGGTTGGTAAGGTGTAGTAAGGTTCTGATGAGTATGAGGGTTGGTAAGGTGTAGTGGGGTTCTGATGAGTATGAGGGTTGGTAATGTGTAGTAAGGTTCTGATGAGTATGAGGGTTGGTAAGGTGTAGTAAGGTTCTGATGAGTATGAGGGTTGGTAAGGTGTAGTAAGGTTCTGATGAGTATGAGGGTTGGTAAGGTGTAGTAAGGTTCTGATGAGTATGAGGGTTGGTAAGGTGTAGTAAGGTTCTGATGTGTATGAGGGTTGGTAAGGTGTAGTAGGTTTCTGATGAGTATGAGGGTTGGTAAGGTGTAGTAGGGTTCTGATGAGTATGAGGGTTGGTAAGGTGTAGTAAGGTTCTGATGAGTATGAGGGTTGGTAAGTAGTAGTAAGGTTCTGATGAGTATGAGGGTTGGTAAGATGTAGTAAGGTTCTGATGAGTATGAGGGTTGGTAATGTGTAGTAAGGTTCTGATGAGTATGAGGGTTGGTAAGGTGGGGTGGGGTTCTGATGAGTATGAGGGTTGGTAAGGTGTAGTAGGGTTCTGATGAGTATGAGGGTTGGTAAGGTGTAGTAAGGTTCTGATGAGTATGAGGGTTGGTAATGTGTAGTAAGGTTCTGATGAGTATGAGGGTTGGTAAGGTGGGGTGGGGTTCTGATGAGTATGAGGGTTGGTAAGGTGTAGTAGGGTTCTGATGAGTATGAGGGTTGGTAAGGTGTAGTAAGGTTCTGATGAGTATGAGGGTTGGTAAGGTGGGGTGGGGTTCTGATGAGTATGAGGGTTGGTAAGGTGTAGTAGGGTTCTGATGAGTATGAGGGTTGGTAAGGTGTAGTAAGGTTCTGATGAGTATGAGGGTTGGTAAGGTGTAGTAGGGTTCTGATGAGTATGAGGGTTGGTAAGGTGTAGTAAGGTTCTGATGAGTATGAGGGTTGGTAAGGTGGGGTGGGGTTCTGATGAGTATGAGGGTTGGTAAGGTGTAGTAGGGTTCTGATGAGTATGAGGGTTGGTAAGGTGTAGTAAGGTTCTGATGAGTATGAGGGTTGGTAAGGTGGGGTGGGGTTCTGATGAGTATGAGGGTTGGTAAGGTGTAGTAGGGTTCTGATGAGTATGAGGGTTGGTAAGGTGTAGTAAGGTTCTGATGAGTATGAGGGTTGGTAAGGTGGGGTGGGGTTCTGATGAGTATGAGGGTTGGTAAGGTGTAGTAGGGTTCTGATGAGTATGAGGGTTGGTAAGGTGTAGTAAGGTTCTGATGAGTATGAGGGTTGGTAAGGTGTAGTAAGGTTCTGATGAGTATGAGGGTTGGTAAGGTGTAGTAAGGTTCTGATGAGTATGAGGGTTGGTAAGGTGTAGTAAGGTTCTGATGAGTATGAGGTTTAATAAGGTGTAGTAAGGTTCTGATGAGTATGAGTGTTAGTAAGGTGTAGTAGGGTTCTGGTGAGTATGAGGGTTGGTAATGTATAGTAAGGTTCTGATGAGTATGAGGGTTGGTAAGGTGTAGTAAGGTTCTGATGAGTATGAGGGTTGGTAAGGTGTAGTTGGGTTCTGATGAGTATGAGGGCTGGTAAGGTGTAGTAAGGTTCTGATGAGTATGAGGGTTGGTAAGGTGTAGTAAGGTTCTGATGAGTATGAGGGTTGGTAAGGTGTAGTGGGTTCTGATGAGTATGATGGTTAGTAAGGTGTAGTAAGGTTCTGATGAGTATGAGGGTTGGTAATGTAGGTGGGGTTCTGATGAGTATGAGGGTTGGTAAGTAGTAGTAGGGTTCTGATGAGTATGAGGGTTGGTAAGTAGTAGTGGGGTTCTGATGAGTATGAAGGTTGGTAAGGTGTAGTAAGGTTCTGATGAGTATGAGGGTTGGTAAGGTGTAGTAGGGTTCTGATGAGTATGAGGGTTGGTAAGGTGTAGTAAGGTTCTGATGAGTGTGAGGGTTGGTAAGGTGTAGTAGGGTTCTGATGAGTATGAGGGTTGGTAAGGTGTAGTGGGGTTCTGATGAGTATGAGGGTTGGTAAGGTGTAGTAGGGTTCTGATGAGTATGAGGGTTGGTAAGGTGTAGTAGGGTTCTGATGAGTATGAGGGTTGGTAAGGTGTAGTAGGGTTCTGATGAGTATGAGGGTTGGTAAGGTGTAGTAAGGTTCTGATGAGTATGAGGGTTGGTAAGGTGTAGTAGGGTTCTGATGAGTATGAGGGTTGGTAAGGTGTAGTAGGGTTCTGATGAGTATGAGGGTTGGTAAGGTGTAGTAAGGTTCTGATGAGTATGATGGTTAGTAAGGTGGGGTGGGGTTCTGATGAGTATGAGGGTTGGTAAGGTGTAGTAAGGTTCTGATGAGTATGAGGGTTGGTAAGGTGTAGTAGGGTTCTGATGAGTATGAGGGTTGGTAAGGTGTAGTAAGGTTCTGATGAGTATGATGGTTGGTAAGGTGGGGTGGGGTTCTGATGAGTATGAGGGTTGGTAATGTATAGTAGGGTTCTGATGAGTATGAGGGTTGGTAAGGTGTAGTAGGGTTATGATGAGTATGAGGGTTGGTAAGGTGTAGTAGGGTTCTGATGAGTATGAGGGTTGGTAAGGTGTAGTAAGGTTCTGATGAGTATGAGGGTTGGTAATGTGTAGTGGGGTTCTGATGAGTATGAGGGTTGGTAAGGTGTAGTAAGGTTCTGATGAGTATGAGGGTTGGTAAGGTGTAGTAAGGTTCTGATGAGTATGAGGGTTGGTAAGGTGGGGTGGGGTTCTGATGAGTATGAGGGTTGGTAATGTATAGTAGGGTTCTGATGAGTATGAGGGTTGATAAGGTGTAGTAGGGTTCTGATGAGTATGAGGGTTGGTAAGGTGTAGTAGGGTTCTGATGAGTATGAGGGTTGGTAAGGTGTAGTAAGGTTCTGATGAGTATGAGGGTTGGTAAGGTGTAGTAGGGTTCTGATGAGTATGAGGGTTGGTAATGTGTAGTAAGGTTCTGATGAGTATGAGGGTTGGTAAGGTGGGGTGGGGTTCTGATGAGTATGAGGGTTGGTAATGTATAGTAGGGTTCTGATGAGTATGAGGGTTGGTAAGGTGTAGTAGGGTTCTGATGATTATGAGGGTTGGTAAGGTGTAGTAGGGTTCTGATGAGTATGAGGGTTGGTAAGGTGTAGTGGGGTTCTGATGAATATGAGGGTTGGTAAGGTGTAGTAGGGTTCTGATGAGTATGAGGGTTGGTAAGGTGTAGTGGGGTTCTGATGAGTATGAGGGCTGGTAAGGTGTAGTGGGGTTCTGATGAGTATGAGGGTTGGTAAGGTGTAGTGGGGTTCTGATGAGTATGAGGGTTGGTAAGGTGTAGTAAGGTTCTGATGAGTATGAGGGTTGGTAAGGTGTAGTAGGGTTCTGATGAGTATGAGGGTTGGTAAGGTGTAGTAGGGTTCTGATGAGTATGAGGGTTGCTAAGGTGTAGTAGGGTTCTGATGAGTATGAGGGTTGGTAAGGTGTAGTAGGGTTCTGATGAGTATGAGGGTTGCTAAGGTGTAGTAAGGTTCTGATGAGTGTGAGGGTTGGTAAGGTGTGGTGGGGTTCTGGAATGTGTAATAGAGTTGGTAAGATATCGTATAGGTCGGGTTTTAAAATACATTTCTTAGTAATTTATTATATATTAACTTATTAGTAATATTGACAATATTGACATATTTATAATATTGGTAATTTTAACATATTTGTAATATTAGTAAAATAAACATATTGGTATTATTAATATATTGTTAATATTTGTAATATTAATACATTGGTATTAATATTACAAATATATATATATATATATATATATATATACAAATATAATATTGATAATATTATTATATTACCCGAAATTAATTATTACCCTATTATTTTCTAATATGTAACGAACTATTCTATCACATTAACACTTAGAGCTAAATCTAAAGCTACGTCTGATGATAGAGCTACAGCTATAGCTACATCTACAATAATATCTATAACTACAGCTAAAACTACATAATTAGCTCCAGCAATAGCTACAACAATAGCTACTGCAACAGCTACAGAAACATATACAGCAATAGCTATAGCAACAGCTACAACTATAGTAACACCAATAACTACAATAATAATAACATTAACAACTACAGCAATATCTACAGTAAAACCTACAGAAGCATATACACAAACAGCTACCGCAACAAATATAGTAATAGCTACAACAATAACTACAGTAATATCTACAGAAACAGCTACAGCTACATTAACATATACAGCAATAGCTACAGCAACATATATATCAATAAATACATCAACAGCAACAGCTACAGTTACAGCTAAAGCTATAGCAACAGTTACAACAATACCCACAGCAATATCTACAGCAACAACTACAGCAATATATTTTGTATATAGCTATAACTATATTATAACCTCTACACTATTTCTGATTTAGACTTCAGCCTAGAAATGATATTCGTAGTTATGTAAGTCACGATTATCTATAGAGTTCTTTGTGAAGGGTGTACGCGTGACCTCTAACGTTATAACGGAGCCTTGACCTCATATCGATGAACACTAACTGACCACCGACTCATCAACAAGGGCTAATTACACCTATTCTCATATCTATTATGATAAATGCTTTACCGACAGCCCATTGTTGTAAGAATCTCACATGCCAATTGTAAAGATAACGGCTTTTATGTTATTCTATGTTATGAGAATTACAGGGAATCATATACATCTCACCATCAGCCAATCACGTTTCACTAATCGTATTATTTACGTTTAAACCACCATACTTATGTTTTCCAATATAATTCAATTTACTCCATTCGACATATATTTCTATATTTCTATATTTCTATATTTCTATATTTCTATATTTCTATTGATAGTTTATTGTTTTATTCTTCGGTTAGTTATCATATCATAGTTATTAATTAAAGTTAATAAATGGTCGGAATCGAGGTAGTGGTCAAGAGCTAATGCTATTACGCAATAAAGCGAGCATCAGCTGTTACATCACGAATATGATTACGCAATTATAAGGTGATATTATTATCAACTAAGAGAATATTAATATATATATATATATATATATATATATATATATATATATATGATTATGCAAAATGATTTGTATTTTATAGAAGACATAATTGCATTAACAAATATGTAAATGACTTCGTATATTTATGTATTATATATAAAAATGTATTAATATAAAATATTTTTCTATTAGAAACACATTAATAATCCAATACTGACACAACTCCATTGTATTACTATCCCAACACTTACCCCCCACTAACCTATCACTAACCCAACACTAACCCAATACTAACCCAACACTAACCCAACACTAACCAAGCACTATCTTAACACTAACCCAACACTAACCCAACAATATCCCAATACTAACCAAACACTAACCCAACACTAACATAACATTAACCCAACACTAACCCAACACTAACCCAACACTAACCCAACATTAACCCAACACTAACCCAACACTAACCAAACACTAACCCAACACTAACCCAACACTAACCCAACACTAACCCAACACTAACCCTACACTATCCCAACACTAACCCAACACTATCTCAACACTAACCCAACACTAACCCAATACTAACCCAACACTAACCAAACACTATCTCAACACTAACCCAACACTAACCCAACACTAACCCAACACTAACCCAACACTAACCCAATAATAACCCAACACTATCCCAACACTAACCCAACACTAAACCAATACTAACCCAACACTATCACAATACTAACACAACACTAATCCAACACTAACCCAACACCAACCAAATACTATCTCAACACTAACCCAAAACTAACCCAACACTAACCTAACACTAACCCAACACTAACCCAACACTAACCCAACACTAACCCAACACAAACACAACACTAACCCAACACTAACCAAACACTATCTCAACACTAACCCAACACTAACCCAATAATAACCCAATAATAACCCAACACTATCCCAACACTAACCCAACACTAACCCAATACTAACCCAACACTATCACAATACTAACCCAACACTAATCCAATACTAACCCAACACCAACCCAACACTAACCCAACACTAACACAATACTAACCCAATACTAACCCAACACTATCACAACACTAACCCAACACTAATCCAATAATAACCCAACACTATCACAACACTAACACAACACCAACCCAATACTAACCCAACACTATCACAACACTAACCAAATACTAACCCAATACTAACCCAACACTACCACAACACTAACACAACACTAATCCAACACTAACACAACACTAACACAATACTAACCCAACACTATCACAATACTAACCCAACACTAATCCAACACTAACCCAACACCAACCCAACACTAACCCAACACTAACCCAACACTAACCCAATACTAACCCAACACCAACCCAACACTAACCCAACACTAACCCAATACTAACCCAACACTACCACAACACTAACACAACACTAACCCAATACTAACCCAACACTATCACAACACTAACACAACACTAACCCAATACTAACCCAACACTACCACAACACTAACCCAATACTAATCCATCTACCTAATTATAACTAAATACCCAATACTAGAAATAAACTTATACAACCGAAACCACTTACAACCCAGAGCTAAACAAATACAAACAAATTATAACCCAAAATCTAGCTAACTCCAGTTAATCCATATATTACATTTATTAAACACTAACTAACATAACTTAACTCCTGAATAATTCGAATCAAACTAGATAACATCAATTATGTATTTCATTACTCCCTCGTAACCTCTGTTTTACTCAAGCCTAACTCTATCTAACTCTATCTAATATTAGTCTCAACAATTCTAACCTTAGTTAGTATATAATATAAACAATGTCTATTTATAAATAAATAATGCTAATTACTCACCACTATAATGAATATGAAAATCAATAATAACTAGTATAGAGTTAATCCATTAGTTATACCATAATGAATATTAGTTAAATAGCTAATTAGAGGACAGAATAAATATATATATATATATATATATATATATATATATATATATATATATATATATATATATATTTATATATATATTAACCATTTATAAATAGTATCAAAATAGTGGTATAGCTTTATTTTATAGTTGTTCAATATAAACTACTTAAGAAACTACTTAAGATAAAGTTACTAGAATAGTTTCTAATTCCTCAGATAGTTATTATTCCTTGAATAGTTCGCGGAATTGAGAACTTTAAACTCTACTATATATAAAATAAATCAAATATCTGCGTATAATACTAAACTGAAATGAGAAAAATAGTTATTATATTCATGATAACTTTAATGTTCAAACTTGAAATGTGTTAATTCTAACTTACTAAACACTATTTAAGAAAATTCTAAGTTAATTTAAGTACAATTTCACATTTTCTAACATAAATATAACACATGTGAATAACATGTCACTAAATCGCACATTTTTATTGTGATATGTACATGATAGTAATATATATATAGTAAACTAGATAGAATGAGAAAACTTGACATATATAGTAAACTAAATATATATGGTAAACTAAATAGATATAGTAAACTATATCAATAAAGTAAACTAAATTTTTAAACTAGATACATATAGTAAACTAAATATCTTTTATAAACAAGATATATATAGTTAATTAAATATATATAGTAAACTAACTACTTCTATTAATTTGATATGCATAGAATCAAGATACATATTTTAAACTAGATATATTTAGTAAAATTGACACATATATTAATATATATATATATATATATATATATATATATATATATATAATAAGCTACATATATATATTGTAATCTAAATCATATATTAAAATTACTAACCTGTACTTTTAGAATATATGTAGGTACAATTTCGTGATCCAGTTTTGCTTTTACGTAAATAACACCTGACATTGGGTCAATTCTAAAAGGAACAGCTAGTAATCCAGATGACAAACTATACATAATATTGTCCATGACATCTTTATCCTTTGCTTGCACCTATAAATGATTAATAATAATGATTATAATAAAAATAGTAATACAAATAATAATCATTATCATTATAATAAAATAAAATTCAATTCGATCTAATTCATTTCAATAATAATAATAATAATAATAATAATAATAATAATATTGCACTAACGTTAATATAATTAATAATTGTATAATTCTATTTTAATAATAATAATTATATTATATGTTATTATATTATAAAGAGTACGATATTTTAAAATCCTTACATTGTGAAATTACTAAATTGTTGTTAAATCCCACGAGGAGAAGTGTCAAAATAATGAATTGATTATATGCTATTATTATGTTACATAATGTATTTAAATGAACACTCATTAGAATACCATTTTATAACACTAAAACTATATATATATATATATATATATATATTATGACTGACTATTGATAGGCTCAATATTAAGATATAGAAATGCTCTTTTATCGGGCTTCTTGTAGTATTGCTTTGCATTTAAACCATATTAGCCTTATTAGCGATATAAACCTTATTAAAAATCTAACCTTAATAACACGTATCTTATAACTCACCTCGTGAAGGTAATATTTAGTACTAATTTAAACAAAGCAAAGGTAAGCAATGTAAAGCTCACACATAGTAATGCATATACTATATAGTGCACGGTATGCTCATATTATAAGTAATTATTCTTTAACATTCGATATCTTATTCACACAAGCAATTTTATTGTGATAATTTGGCATTTTAATGATACATTCTTTAGTATATGCATCGCAAAGACAATAAAGCAATGTTGATATAGATCCTGATTCACCTTAATTACTCTCTTGCCAATCGCGGCATCTTCTCTAATTTCAGTACTATACTTTTTATTTCCGAATGATGGTATATTGTCATTAGAATCTAATACCTCGATATTCACGTATAAATTTCCTTTCAATATATTATCTCCCTGATCGCTTGCAACTATCTGTTTGCATGAGAAAATAATGTTTAACTTATGCCTATTAATGTTATTTATTTTAATTAGTAAGTTAATTATCCTTTATAATATATCGTTATATCTTTAAAATATATACGATATAATTGTGAATAATTTTAAAATATAAATTATACCTTTAATACATAATTCATTAATGATAGTTATATATATATTACGTATATATATATATATATATATTATGTATATAAATGAAATTATAAATGACCAACATTTAACTGGTAATGATTTTTTTTTTCATAATTTAATTGTTTTAAAAGTTGAATTTTCAACGATGTTGTACCATCTGCTTTTTTTGAAGTTTTTAATTCAAATATTCCTTTTCCACGAAATAATTTGTATCTAAATAATTATAAGATAATTGCATATACCTTATATATATATATATATATATATATATATATATATATATATATAGATTATTAATTAATATTAATTTTAAACATGGTAACATCTCTTCTAAGAGAGTATTAATTTTATAACGTGATCACTCACTAATAAAATAGCAACCAAATAAATGAATGGTAATATAATTAACACTATAATTATTTATTTTAATCATACATATTAATTTCAAATATAGTATTATTATTTCCATAATAAATTATTTTCTAATATATTCTAAGTAAATCTAATTACTTATTGAATTCTTAGTAATGTAATAAAAATGTGGGCAATATATTATTATGTGTTATTCTACATGGGTTAAATGTGTTACGTACGTAATATTTGCATTTCGACCGCTATCTTTATCTATAGCCGGAAGTACTGAAAAACTAAATGTTTTGGAAGATTCCGGAATCTCTACTTTCAAGTAAATCTTATTGAAGGTCGGGGCATTGTCGTTTATATCCTCGAGGATCACTTTAAATCTCTGGAATTTCAAGAATCTGTTTGAAAATGACAATTATTTCTAGCCCATAGTTTCGCATCGTATTACACATATCAAATATTTAAAATAAAGATACTATTATCGTAGGTTGTTCAATACATTCGATGTATTAATAATACCTATCATTTGAAACTAGCAGTAAAGTAAATTCAAATGTATAACTATAAAATGTATAACAAATAATCTAATATTCTTATCAATCCACTCTTTGTTAAGATGTTCGGGAGTTTACAAGTTCCGGAGAATGACCCAATTCTACACATTATTTTATAACCAAATGTTTGTCCTATCCAGACATTAAATCTCGATTCAACTAATTAGAATATTTACGTTGTCCGATAAAAACAGAGACAAATCTATGATTGCGAATCTAACGTTTCATCATTAAGATCTTTAATCAGTATGTCAATAGTAATATCGCAGTTAGTGAATGATGTATCGTATTCATCTGATTCACAGAGAGCGTCACGGTTCAGTGAACTAATAGTTGTCACCAGCCCGGTGGATTCGTTAACAGCGAATAATTCTCCTTTATACGAAGTACCTATACGAAGATGCTCACTTTAATAATAATATGGGATAGTTTTAAAGATAATTTTAAATACAGTCAATGAAAAGTCTTTCTAAAATGTCACTAAATATTTGATATCCAATTTTTGTCGATAACTATATATATATAATAGATATAAAGACATTTATTTAGTATATTAAATAATACAATTATTTTAATAACTAACCTCTTAATTCTACATCAAATATAGAAAATATCAGTGACCTTTCACCTTTATCCACGATATCCTTGATTAAGGTAAAGTCTGTGGAAAGTTTTGTTATTTCGACATGCCGTCCTTGTTTTTCTTTTGTCTTGAATTCCCTGACTCGGTGTCGAGATGTAGCCAGGATCAGTCCCAAGACAATCGCAAATAATGCCTTGAAGTAATTCATTATTACGTGATGTTGAGTAATCAGTATTTCGTAATATTCACCAAATAATCAAATGTAGAATATAATCCAATTTTAGCACCTGTAGGTTTTTTTTATTTTATCTTGCATTTTATGCATTATTTAAATTTACATATATATATATATATATATATTATAATCGAATCATATATTGTTATCCCTAGATTATGTATATATACATATATATATATATATATATATATATATATATATATACCTAGATTATGAAGGCTGTTTATCTTAATTAGATATGTATCTATATTTATTTTTAAAATATTTTATATACGATCAACATCATGTATTTAGATATATATTCATTTTCAATTCAGCTAAACCACTCAATTTAACGGACTGTGGTGTATTTAATCAGTAAAAGAAGAAAAGAATAATAAAGAGAAATATAGATCAGATAATAAAATCTATATATCGATGTCTATGTTTTTTATTTTTTTCCTTTGGATTTTGTTTAATAATTAATGTTATATTTGATCCAAAAACAGAATTTCCATGGCTAATTTCATTCAAAGCCTGCTGTATGTATACATATTAGAACAACGTATATGATAAACATATATACAATATAGCTTATATAACCTATAATTCAAACGATAATATTTATCTTAATAGAAAGGTATTCTAAAATGCATAGAAGAATACGGCGATATAGATAAATAATTTGACGGTCAATTGTTATTTATTAGCTTAATTCAGGAAACGCGATTCATCATATATGACGTCATAGCTATAAAACACACGCGTCTCATCCGTGCCGAGACTGGGCAGAGCCATACCGTATTTCTAGGCAGTAATACGAGAAAATAAATCGAGGTTATTGAATCGTAAAATTACTTTCTTTTGTAGAAGACAATAAGTAATATACGATATCCATCATATTATGTTTCAATAACGGATTCGAGCTTATAATAGTATACTATTAGGGTCGTGGTATATTCTATGTAAAACAGTCGACATTGTACTATATAAAATTTAAAAAATAAACATATTAATCATGATTCAAATTAGTATAGAACACCAGTAAGAAGTTGACGATACAGTTGTTATACAGATAATAGAAATAAATACAAATAATAAACGGATATTATATTTAGAGTTATAACTAATAGTTTAGTATTTATATTCTTTATAATGAAAATTGCATTGCAATCATTTCCCAGGTGGAAATAAATTGCTTTCGTTTCTAGTGTCAAAATGGTAAATATTGAATATCACCTAACGGAATCTTTTCAAACACTCAAAGTCATACAGCACTTGGGAAATTTACTATTATAATTAAATTATTTTACAGTTAATTTTACAATTATTAATTTGCATTACGATTATTTACAGAAGCACACTAAAAATGATCAAAATAATAGAACTAATCCTGTTACCTAATAAGTAAACAACAACAACTTTAATCACCAATAAACACTGCTGACCATCTATTACTACCGTTATATTATATAGGTCACTATAGCGATTACTCATTACTACTATCCACAACTGACTAATACTGACCACAACTGACAAATACTGACCACAGCTGATAAATACTGACCACAACTGACAAATACTGACCATAACTGACAAATACTGACCACAACTGACAAATACTGACCACAACTGACAAATACTGACCATAACTGACAAATACTGACCACAACTGACAAATACTGACAACTACTATCTACAACTGAACATATTATACAATTTCTGAATACCTCTTATCAATACTTCTGACTACTACTGATTACTTCTGACTACTTCTGACCATTGCTGAATGTTACTGACTACTATTTACCACTAATCTTTACTACTTACAACTACAAAGTACGTCTAAATACTTCTAAATACTATGGAGTACAGCTTACTATACTATTGTCTATTTATAACTAGTATTAACTGTTTCTGATCATATTATACTACTAATTACCACCGCCTTCTGACATTTACCTTCAGCAAAACTGATACTAGCTACTTCAGGTTATTGCCTACTTATTCTAACCAATACTGACTACTAATGTACAAAAATCACAAGCATTGACCATTACGAGTGTATTTTTACCTTGTACACCAAAACTAACAAGATATTGATTTTCAGTAAGCCGTATATATTTTCTTGATTATATTTGAGTAAGCATATTTACCCAATGACAAATAAGGGATGCATATTGACATCTTCAACTCATTTCTGATAGCTAGAATTGTGCGGCTTGATGACCATTACTGACCACTAGACTCTATTGACCTACTAATGACCACCTACTTAATGCTATTTTACCATTGTTGACCATTGCTGACCATTGACCACCGACAATCACTGATCATATGCTATAAAATAAGACTATAGTTGAACACTACTATCTGTAATGGACTATTACTGACCAATGACAACCTCCACAAACAATGCTTAACATTACAAATGGTGACAGCTCCAGGCACTTCAGTATAATGGAGGCTAATCGAGAACTATACGACATCTGACCAAAGATGGCATTTGCAAATTCTCTATTATGCAATACCTCCATAATATTCGTATTTATTTATTATAATTATTTAAATAATATAATGATGTTTTACGTTAACATTAAATATATTATAAAATATAGGCCCACATATACAAAATCATAATTTATAAATAACACATATAATCAATATGTTAAATTGGTTTAAATATTATTATAATATAAATAACAATATTTAAGTGTGATATTCTAATGATTATAGTATTTATATGAATTAAATTATGATTGTTATAATTTATAAAAATTATAGATTTTTAAAGAAATTACATTTTTCTATAAAATATAAATTGCTTTAAATAGCAAATTCTAATTTTCAATTTTTTAGTTACCACAAATAATTTAAGAATTATGTTATACATATTGAAGTTTATATGTTATATTAATGGATTATACATATATGTTAGTATAATAATATTATAAATACAGTGGTTCTAAATCTATGTCAATATGATAGTTGAATTATTCTAGATATTACAGAAATAATAATATAATATACTTAATATATGTATATTTATATGAAAGATGTTGTTAAGCTTACCTGGTGTATAAGAAAGGTAACAAAATATCAAACAAATTAATAAATTAACGAATTTGCCCATTACCATTATCACATTCTTGATAAGACTGACATTTTATCTAATATGAGTAACCAATAATAGTATCGTATTATAATATATATTACGTAACATTAAAGTATTTTACTATTATGTAATATTGTATAACTATGATTGCTAGAATCCAGTATTACTTTCTAGTATATATAAATTAGCATACATAGAGTTGATTTATTTTATATTATTATACATCAACAATTTATGCCTAAAATATTTCCTTACTAATATAAATATACCCTGATATAAATATAATTTAAAAAGCAATACTATATTAATAATGTATCATCATTCTATTATGTTCATAAATTATAATATTGATTTTTTTTTATGTAATCATGATGTTTAAATTGCATTCAGATGCACACAGATACTTACAAATACACACATAGATATACACAAATACAAACACACACACACACACGTAAGCGTACGTAATACGCAAATATATACACAACCACAAGCATACTAATATAAAGCATACCCATGCACCAATACATACACAAACCAAAATACATATGCAAAATAATTAATTTTATATATTAATATTTTATTTATTCATTATTCTTAGAGTATTATAGAAATAATTTATTTATTAAAATTTATTACAATATTTTAAAATATTTTAAAATATATTAAAATATATTAAAATATATTAAAATATATTAAAATATATTAAAATATATTAAAATATATTAAAATATATTAAAATATATTAAAATATATTAAAATATATTAAAATATATTAAAATATATTAAAATATATTAAAATATATTAAAATATATTAAAATATATTAAAATATATTAAAATATATTAAAATATATTAAAATATATTAAAATATATTAAAATATATTAAAATATATTAAAATAATATTATACGAAAAAATAAAATTCGTTAAGAATGTATATAAATAATTACATACATACTTCATAAGGTTGAAGTATATATGCTTATAATTTTGAAGTTATTTTTGAAGTATTAGTATGTTGAAGTCACTATAGTTTATGTTGAAGAATAAGAAACATATGCTATAATAACCTATTTAAATAGGTACATTCTACCTCGTAATGTCCTACGTAAAAATCCTTGTATGCTGTCGACATATATAAATAAATATATGTTTTATATAACGAACTTAGATTGTTATAAAAGTAACATAATAAATAAAGTAGATAACTAAATGTATCTATAAATAACTACTTCACTTATATTATGTATGTGAATAAGTATTAATTATTAATTGGTATTTCGAAATACTTTAATATATACTTTAATACTTTAATAATACTTTAATACTTTAATATAAAGAATTTTAAAATGTATTTAAAAATGTATATAATATATAATTTTATATCTAGCATTTTATAAAAATAACTAAAATTATTCAAGATAGTTATTAAAATTATAACATCTTGATATTTAATATCAAACAGATTTTGTATCTTTTATTTTATATCATGGTAATAGTATGCTTATAATATTATTGTCTGCAAATACAATTATTTATATTACTATGATCGTTGGGTGAACATTATTTGATTGACAGCAAAAGCTGACTATCTATCGTCTGTAATATATATTATTTATCTTTGAGAATATTTATTTATCTTATTATGCATTTTACTCTATAATTTAAATTTAGAATTATATATTTATTATTTTAGAAAGTATAATTTATCATAAATATAAGTATTGTCTTTTTCTTTTAATTATTTAATTTATTAATTATTACTATAAATTTATTTTAAACATTTTATTATAGATAAGTAATATCCTATATATTAGTTATACTTGATTATTTATATAATCTAAAATAAATACAAACATTTTAATTAATTGTTTTTATATTTAAAATCTAACATAAATTACGAATAATGTAGATATTAATATTTTAAGTATACTCAGAGAGTAAATCAACAATCAATATTACAAATTACTCAAAAGAAATATAGTAATTAATGTTGATGGTAAAATTTGATTGACAACCATCCTTATTGGTGATTAATCATTCACAGTTCCCACGAATGATTACTATTTGTATCGGGGTTTATTCAAATGAAGTCGTTTATCTAAATGTATACATATGCATATGGTATAGTATTGGAACTTCGTGTATTATAATACAATAGGATGAAATGTTTTTATTAAAATCGAAAAGTCATTAAATATGAAAAAGAAAATCAATGCAACTGAGCAATTATCGAATATTAGAAAATCACAAAATTCCAAGTTAGATATTGCAAATGTAAATACAAGAGGTTTTAATCGATATGCATTAATATATCAATAATTCTGGTAGCCCATATTTATAGTTAGACTTACTCATTCGTAAATTTTGTTAAACAATATTAATTTACACAAATCGTCCAATTGCACCTCAATGATTATGTATATATGTAATAATGTTACACGTATTAGTTATTTACTTAATATTAAATATAGGTAGACAATATAACGTAGATACTAATATATATGTTTTAATTAAATCTAATATGTAAATAAACATATAATGTTCATCAATCCATCCATCCATCCATCCATATATTTATAGCTACAACTGTTATTGAAATACATTTATATCAGACCGGAAGTTTACATGAAATTGAGTATTCGAAACATAAATACGACGGGTACCATTGCATAATATGCGACACTGACCACGTGATGTGGCGCGTATGCCTGATTCGACTGATGAATGAACTCATCATGACCCCAGTTGGATACGTGACCTCTAACCTATAGATCTAACCTGCTTACAAAGACCGACTAGGCAATGCATATTTATTGTCTCTTGATAATATCGTAGCAGGATGAGTTGCAGAATTACAATACAATGTACTTTGTACAATGTACACTGTACGGTGTACGAAGTACGGTGTACGAAGTACGGTGTACGAAGTACGGTGTACGAAGTACGGTGTGCATTGTACACTGTACATTGTACACTGTACATTGTACACTGTACATTGTACACTGTACATTGTACACTGTACATTGTACACTGTACATTGTACACTGTACATTGTACATTGTACACTGTACATTGTACTCTGTACATTGTACACTGTACATTGTACACTGTACATTGTACACTGTACATTGTACACTGTACATTGTACACTGTACATTGTACACTGTACATTGTACACTGTACATTGTACACTGTACATTGTACAGCGTACTTTGTACAGAGTACAATACTTACTATTTGCATGCAACTCTTCACTATACGATGTGAAGTCATTTCATATATACATTGTTCTGCTATTTTCTTACATAACATCTAACCTCAAACTCGGCGTATAATTAGTAAATATTATATAATAAACATGATATTCGATCTAGAGGTAAATTAATTAATATCATGATATAGTTATTGTCTTTTTGTTTTATAAAGTGTTTGACATTGTTAGTTAGTTCACATGTAATGGTGTTTACATAAATATATATATATATATATATATATATATATATATATATATTTACATATTATATAATATATATAAAATATATTGTATATAATATTTGTATATATATAATAAATTAGGAAATGTAATATAAATATATATAATCATATTATGTATACTGTATAACAAATTTATATAGACAATTTTATTTGAAAAGTGTTTCTAATTTTATTATAATGATTCTATTGGTACTTATAATAACAATAATAATATAATACAGTAATATATATAGAGTAACATAAAGTAACATATAGTAATAATTAGTAACATATAGTAACATATAGTAACATATAGTAACATATAGTAACATAACGTAACATATAGTAACATAAAGTAACATATAGTAATAATTAGTAACATATAGTAACATATAGTAACATATAGTAACATATAGTAACATATAGTAACATAACGTAACATATAGTAACATAAAGTAACATATAGTAATAATTAGTAACATATAGTAACATATAGTAACATATAGTAACATATAGTAACATATAGTAACATATAGTAACATATAGTAACATATGGTAACATATAGTAACATATAGTAACATAAAGTAACATATAGTAATAATTAGTAACATATAGTAACATATAGTAACATATAGTAACATATAGTAACATATAGTAATATATAGTAATATATAGTAACATATAGTAATTTATAGTAACATATAGTAACATATAGTAATTTATAGTAACATATAGTAACATATAGTAACATATAGTAACATATAGTAACATATAGTAAAATATAGTAACATATAGTAACATATAGTAATATATAGTAATATATAGTAACATATAGTAACATATAGAAACATATAGTCACATATAGTAATATATAGTAACATATAGTAACATATAGTAACATATAGTAACATATAGTAACATATAGTAACATATAGTAACATATAGTAATATATAGTCACATATAGTAATATATAGTAACATATAGTAACATATAGTAACATATAGTAACATATAGTAACATATAGTAACATAAAGTAACATATAGTAACATATAGTAACATATAGTAACATATAGTAACATATAGTAACACATAGTAACATATAGTAACATATAGTAACATATAGTAACATATAGTAACATATAGTAACATATAGTAACATATAGTAACATATAGTAACATATAGTAACATATAGTAATATATAGTAACATATAGTAACATATAGTAATATATAGTAACATATAGTAACATATAGTAACATATAGTAACATATAGTAACATATAGTAACATATAGTAACATATAGTAATATATAGTAACATATAGTAACATATTGTAAAATATAGTAACATATAGTAACATATAGTAACATATAGTAACATATAGTAACATATAGTAACATATAGTAACATATAGTAAAATATAGTAACATATAGTAACATATAGTAACATATAGTAACATATAGTAACATATAGTAACATATAGTAACATATAGTAACATATAGTAACATATAGTAACATATAGTAACATATAGTAACATATAGTAACATATAGTAACATATAGTAACATATAGTAACATATAGTAACATATAGTAACATATAGTAACATATAGTAACATATAGTAACATATAGTAACATATAGTAACATATAGTAACATATAGTAACATATAGTAACATATAGTAACATATAGTAACATATAGTAACATATAGTAACATATAGTAACATATAGTAACATATAGTAACATATAGTAACATATAGTAACATATAGTAACATATAGTAACATATAGTAACATATAGTAACATATAGTAACATATAGTAACATATAGTAACATATAGTAACCTATAGTAACATATAGTAACATATAGTAACATATAGTAACATATAGTAACATATAGTCACATATAGTAACATATAGTAACATATAGTAAATTGCTAATAATAATAACTAGCAACTAAACGTATACCTCCATAACTTATTCATTTACCTAAACATTATTTATTAGGTCAATTCTCAAATCCATTTAGAGAATAATAGTTTCTTCACTAATAGTTTACTAAAACATACGCATACATACACACACACACACACACACACACACACACACACACACACACACACATACCCATACATATATACATATATATACAGAATGTATACATAATTTACTGGCTAAAATCTATATGTGA
>OZ038315.1:36304378-36309378 GCA_964035775.1 Osedax frankpressi | reverse complement strand
TAAGTATTCAATGAGAAATGGGTATATATTGAAAATCAAGCCACGCCTCTCGCTACTTATCATGTGTCACTCAAAACACAGTTCCGCCCATTTGTACCACTTGCATAATTCTTTTATTACCCGTACACTATATGCAGTACAAATCGATGATCCATGTAACTTGTACAATTACGTAATATATATGACTGAATTGGGTAATCCTCCTACGTTATCATTAAATCACATTTATGACGGAATTATTAAAATATAGCAAATATAATTAAATAAATAGATATAAATAAATGTCATCTTTAATCTACAAACATGGTATTGAATATTATTCTTGCAATAACCGAATAATATTTGTAAGTGGCAAGTATTTGAATTTTATAAGTCGGTAAGTTTAACCGTTATTTTAACGGATTAGAATACAATCATAGATGCACCAGGAGAGGGTACAGATTAGTACAGTTACAAAAATCAAGGGTTAGGAATGTAGAGAAAAACAGATGCATAATGCATTTTTAATTAGTTTTTAATTCTTAAATATTATTTAACATATTATTGCTGACGAAATTGAAAGTTGAATATCTTCTTAATTGTTTATGAGAAGATCAAGATGTAATATTATAAATATATTCTACTGAAAATAATTATAATTGTTTTACGTATACGCGTATAATAATTATAAAAAATATTATTTGACCTACTTATGTAAGTAAAATAATACTTATATAATAGTATTATAATATAATTGTCTACTTATATGAGTATTATAATTATAATATATTATAGAAATTTATTTGACAAATTTTAAAAATTCCTAAAGTTTAAAAATAATTAAGATTATGAATTATTACATTCAATATAGGTTGGAAAGATGAAATATTAAATTAAATGTACTTATTTTAAAATTAATACTTGTTTTACTGTTAAAATGATAATATTTATTAAAATTATAAAATATTGATCAACGGATTTCAAACATTTCAAATTAAAAAAAAATAAGTTTGGAATAAATAAATATCTTATCAAAAAATGAATATATTAGTTGTTAAAATGCTTTGTAATAATGGAAATGAAAGTATACAATTGTACATTGAAAAAATGTAAAATAATTATAATTTAGATATATGTAGACATCTTTATATCTGCAGACATGTATTCAGATATATATATATATATATATATATATATATATATATATTGATATATGCTTATTTGTCTATATGTATATATATGTATATATAAATATATATATATATATATATATATATATATATCTATGTATATATATATATATATATATATATATATATATGTATCTATACATGTATGTATGCATGTCTATCTGTCTGTCTGTATCTCTATATGCCTGTAAGTATGCCTGTCAGTGTATATATATGTCTATATGTCTGTCTGTCTGATAGTATCTCTATATGTATGTATGTCTGTCTGTATGTATGTTTGTCAATCTATATCATCACGCCTTAGAATTCCCGTGTATCGTATTTCAATTCCCATCGTGATGTAATAGTGTCCATGACGTCATAAGGGGTATCCCATGCTGGTTTGGGAGGTTACTCATTATCACCGCAAGACTTATTATGTAATAGCTGTAGATATGATGCAATCATATAATAGATGTTTACATGATGTAAGAAAAGTAAGATATTATATTAGTAAAATGTTTATTTTTAGATTTTATTTGTACACATTTATTTTCTGTAAAGAGTTAATATAAGTTTCTATTTATATTGATTTTACTATATATTTAATACTATTATTCATATATCATTGTATATATTAATGTTAATGCATATATATTCATATATTATATAGCATTTCTATATGCAGGGAGATAATAAATTAATTAAATTATAAATTCTTTATTTATTTCACTATCATTTATCACCCCGACGTTTTGTTTATTTTATGAATATTACATTAGCGGATATATTTGCAGACCACTAAACTCATATGCTATATTGAATATTACAATATATACTATAACGATAGTCTAACAATAGGTATATAACTATAATATAATATAAGATAATACTAAATAAGCAGTTAAATGTAATTATAATGCATATATAACATGGTATATTCTGATTATGAAATATGCAAACCGGAAATGGCGCATGTGTTATTAAAAGTGACATGCGCTGTAATATAAATGTGGCAAACGTCAACAAATGAATGAAATAAGAAATTGATCACACGTCTAACATATTATTATTATTATTATCATCTTTTTACATTTCTTATTATTTTATAATAAAAATTGTGATTTTAGTAAATCAGTGTCTTTGTAACCTATTTCTTATTGAAACACATAAAAAGGGAATTATCGTATTTATATTTATTATTAAATAAATAAAATATATTAATATTGGATATTAATTGAAATGTATCATGCGGCAATGATTTCAAAATCTTTTTATACATTTTATTGTATTAATATTATATAATATTATAACTTGAATAGAAATAGATTATACATTTAAGATTTAGGATTATATAAACAAACTAATTTATAAAAATGTGTTATACAGGCAAACATATCTTAAGTAAGGTTCTAAATTGTTATATTATAAAGTGTATCAAAGAGGATTTATCCCTTTTCAATCCAAGTAAACAGAATAATTTATTCATTTTGTAAAATCTTTTGAAGAGTCCACGAAAATAAAAAATAATATAATGAAATGAAGCCATGTCAAAAATGAAATTACTTGGAATATTTGCTAAGATTACTAATACAATTATACCATTGCCCCTTTTCCTCAATGTTAGATGGTATTAGAACATATTATATACTTCCCAAATGTATATATTGTAATGCAAATAACTTATGTTTACTTCTAATAAACAGGTGCGAGGAATTATTTATTTGACAGGAATATATGTATATATATATATATATATATATACATATGTATATATATATATATATGTATATATGCATATATATAAAGTATTGTATATATAACCTATTCATGTTGCTGCATTGATCCGTACAGAATTCGCGCTTCTTTTCATTTCATTATATCTGAAGATATCCACATTAGGTACGACGTGTGCCATACGTTCATTCGCAGTGTTAATAAGCTACTTCCTGTGTAACATTCTCAACTTCCGTATGTAATGTTCATTGTTGAATATTACGCAATACATAATAACGTCATCTAGAGATGACGTCACCTATTTTACTGGTCGACGGAGCTTGTTAAAAATCGATAATAATTACAATTCACCGGTAAAGTTCCAGGGAGTTCGAGAGCCTGGTCAAGCCCCACTCATCGAGCTTACGGTCGAGGGTAACTCGCCGATCAAGTGTAATGGTCAGAACCGCTGGAAATGACGAAACAATGGTGGATTGTGGATTATTATTCATACAAAATTTTAATTCAGTATTTAAATCGATAACAATAAATCATAATCGCGATAAGAGAATGTATTGTAAATACGAATAAACAAACGATTATCCAACTGTAGAAGAACTACAGAAGTAAAAAGTGGATAATAGATAAACAAGAAGTGAAGCAAAAGTTGATCTTTCATTGACTTGAAATCAAATAAATTAGATTAATATTTGGATTTTAATATATTAAAGTACTATTTAAAATAGATAATTAAATATAATATAATATATAATATATTATAATATTACATTAAATAACACTATTATTATACTATCACATTAAACTTTTTAGACAATACAATCGACGAACTACTTTAACTTTACTAAACTGTTTTTCCTTTGTTAATTTGTTTAATCTTTTTAATATTATTATGAATTTCTTATTTTCAATTGTTATCATTATGTAATATATAATATCAGTTATTTAGACTTACATATTTCAAATAATTATAATATATTATTTATTATAATAAATAAATTAAATAAATATGTAACAATAGATATTAGAGGATAAATTATATTATTGCTACTCCCCGGATTAGTTCAATATTATATCACAATTACGTAATAACAAAGGACGTCAAACTTGTTTATCTCGGTAATGACAACAATTCAAACATCTGCCACCACACCCGAGAATGCCTTGCGAGAATTGTCATTGCGTAATGCCAGAGGAGAACATTACGCAATCGCATAATCGGATGAACTCCTTTGAACATGCTGAGGCTATCTTGTCTTCAATACATCGGATCTGATTAATCTAAGAACGATCAACTACGAAGTAGTTCTTACATAATATATTGGTCACCTTACGTCATATTACATAACCACACTACAAAATGCACACACCATGATATCATTACACCTCACTATACCTCACTACACCTCACTACACCTCACTACACCTCATTACACCTCACTATACCTCACTACACCTCATTACACCTCACTATACCTCACTACACCTCACTACACCTCATTACACCTCACTACACCTCACTACACCTCACTACACCTCACTACACCTCACTACACCTCACTACACCTCACTACACCTCACTACACCTCACTACACCTCACTACACCTCACTACACCTCACTACACCTCACTACACCTCATTACACCTCACTACACCTCACTACACCTCACTACACCTCATTACACCTCACTACACCTCACTACACCTCACTACACCTCACTACACCTCACTACACCTCACTACACCTCACTACACCTCACTACACCTCACTACACCTCACTACACCTCACTACACCTCACTACACCTCATTGCACCTCACTATACCTCACTACACCTCACTACACCTCACTACACCTCACTCTACCTCACTACACCTCACTACACCTCACTACACCTCACTACACCTCACTACACCTCACTACACCTCACTACACCTCACTACACCTCACTACACCTCACTACACCTCACTACACCTCACTACACCTCACTACACCTCACTACACCTCACTACACCTCACTACACCTCACTACACCTCACTACACCTCACTACACCTCACTACACCTCACTACACCTCATTACACCAAACTACACCTCACTACACCTCACTACACCT
>OZ038315.1:36280986-36304178 GCA_964035775.1 Osedax frankpressi | reverse complement strand
CACACAGACTCCAATAGCATCTAGTTTCTGACTTCCATCACAAAGAACATATAAGGGGAGATGCTCAATCTTCTTATTTTGTAGTAATTGAATGTACAAAGAAAGATATGCTCTGCAAAATTATATTTTTCTAGGAAAATTTATTTATTGATATAATATTAAAAATTATCATTATATGTTACTTTACTTCACAAACATTACTTCTATTAATAAAATTATTACTATTTCTACAATTATTATTCATAATACTTAAAAGTACTTAACTACTTAAGTAACCTTGCATATTTTGTATCTACTCCATTACGCAGGGAAGGAATATAATCGATGATAATATCAGAATTTATAGAGGTTTCACTGATTTTAGGTCCCTAAAAATAATTTTTTTTAGTTATTAAATAAATCTGGATATGATTTTGTTTATAATTAAATTATACTAATTATATATGCGATATGTATGAAATTCTGCATTTTAATTATTAACTGGTAATTAGTAATTAGTAACTATTAATTAGTAATTAATAATTACTAATTATTACAAATAGTTTATACATTATTATATAACCTCATAATGAAACCGTCTCATCTGTAAAGGAGATCCTAGTAAAGCACTTGATGGTTCATCTTCTACAGAAATACCAAAGGCACTATCAGCCTCTTTTAATTCAGTAAGAAGCTTACAAATAATTAATATAAATAAATACTTGGTTATTGTAATAGATACAAATGAATTCAAATACAATATAAACTCAACAAAACAAAAAACTGCACTTTAATGAAAATTATTAATTAATTAATATTAGTTAATACCAAAAGAAATTCATGCAAATTAATTTTACAGAAACTTAAATTGATTAAAATGAACAAATAAAAGTTAAAAACATCACAATATTAATAATATTATTACAAAGTCTAACGAAGTCTAACGAAGTCTAACGAAGTCTAACGAAGTCTAACGAAGTCTAACGAAGTCTAACGAAGTCTAACGAAGTCTAACGAAGTCTAACGAAGTCTAACGAAGTCTAACGAAGTCTAACGAAGTCTAACGAAGTCTAACGAAGTCTAACGAAGTCTAACGAAGTCTAACGAAGTCTAACGAAGTCTAACGAAGTCTAACGAAGTCTAACGAAGTCTAACGAAGTCTAACGAAGTCTAACGAAGTCTAACGAAGTCTAACGAAGTCTAACGAAGTCTAACGAAGTCTAACGAAGTCTAACGAAGTCTAACGAAGTCTAACGAAGTCTAACGAAGTAAAACAAAGTCTAACAAAGTCTAACAAAGTCTAACAAAGTCTAACAAAGTTTAACAAAGTCTAACAAAGTCTAACAAAGTCTAACAAAGTCTAACAAAGTCTAACAAAGTCTAACAAAGTCTAACAAAGTCTAACAAAGTCTAACAAAGTCTAACAAAGTCTAACAAAGTCTAACAAAGTCTAACAAAGTCTAACAAAGTCTAACAAAGTCTAACAAAGTCTAACGAAGTCTAACGAAGTCTAACGAAGTCTAACGAAGTCTAACGAAATCTAACGAAGTCTAACGAAGTCTAACGAAGTCTAACGAAGTCTAACGAAGTCTAACGAAGTCTAACGAAGTCTAACGAAGTCTAACGAAGTCTAACGAAGTCTAACGAAGTCTAACGAAGTCTAACGAAGTCTAACGAAGTCTAACGAAGTCTAACGAAGTCTAACGAAGTCTAACGAAGTCTAACGAAGTCTAACGAAGTCTAACGAAGTCTAACGAAGTCTAACGAAGTCTAACGAAGTCTAACGAAGTCTAACGAAGTCTAACGAAGTCTAACGAAGTCTAACGAAGTCTAACGAAGTCTAACGAAGTCTAACAAATTCTAACAAAGTCTAACAAAGTCTAACAAAGTCTAACAAAGTCTAACAAAGTCTAACAAAGTCTAACAAAGTCTAACAAAGCCTAACACAGTCTAACAAAGTAAAATAAAGTCTAACAAATTCTAACAAAGTCTAACAAAGTCTAACAAATTCTAACAAAGTCTAACAAAGTCTAACAAAGTAAAACAAAGTCTAACAAAGTAAAACAAAGTCTAACGAAGTCTAACAAAGTCTAACAAAGTCTAACAAAGTCTAACAAAGTCTAACAAAGTAAAACAAAGTCTAACAAAGTCTAACGAAGTCTAACGAAGTCTAACAAAGTCTAACAAAGTCTAACAAAGCCTAACACAGTCTAACAAAGTAAAATAAAGTATAACAAAGTCTAACAAAGTAAAACAAAGTCTAACAAATTCTAACAAAGTCTAACAAAGTCTAACAAAGTAAAACAAAGTCTAACAAAGTAAAACAAAGTCTAACAAAGTCTAACAAAGTCTAACAAAGTCTAACAAAGTCTAACAAAGTCTAACAAAGTAAAACAAAGTCTAACGAATTCTAACGAAGTCTAACGAAGTCTAACGAAGTCTAACGAAGTCTAACGAAGTCTAACGAAGTCTAACGAAGTCTAACGAAGTCTAACGAAGTCTAACGAAGTCTAACGAAGTCTAACGAAGTCTAACGAAGTCTAACGAAGTCTAACGAAGTCTAACGAAGTCTAACGAAGTCTAACGAAGTCTAACGAAGTCTAACGAAGTCTAACGAAGTCTAACGAAGTCTAACGAAGTCTAACGAAGTCTAACGAAGTCTAACGAAGTCTAACGAAGTCTAACGAAGTCTAACGAAGTCTAACGAAGTCTAACGAAGTCTAACGAAGTCTAACGAAGTCTAACGAAGTCTAACGAAGTCTAACGAATTCTAACGAAGTCTAACAAAGTCTAACAAAGTCTAACAAAGTCTAACAAAGTCTAACAAAGTCTAACAAAGTCTAACAAAGTCTAACAAATTCTAACAAAGTCTAACAAAGTCTAACAACATATAACAACATATAATAAAGTCTAACATTATTAGAATGATTGGCTCTTTTTGACCTACAATCAATAAGCAGATTTGCTTTTCTCTTCTTTACCTTATTCCATAGTTACAAATATTGAAGACATAAATCACAAAAGTATTTGTTATAATGCGTAATATTATATTATGTTACTTAATTAATTATATACATTGTTAATATTCTTAATTAATTAATAGAAAATGAGAGCATTATTGAGTTGAAGCAATTGCTTAAATAAATAAAAAATATTATCAACTTAATTACAAAGTAAGATAAAAATCTGAACAAAAGAAATTATAGAAGGAGAAGTGAAAGTTGAGGTAAGGAGTGCAATTGATAGGTGGAATTAGAAGATATATGGTTAAGAGTGGAGATATAAGAAGATGAGGGGTAACATTGGGTTAGCTAGCGTAGAGGGGATGGATAGGTTAGAGAAAGAAGAGGGACTATAGTGGAGATGACTATTTTGAGTAATAGTATTATGTAATTGGATATGGAGTAAGTTTAAGGAATAGAGTGAGGTTGTAGAGTATTTATTAAAGGTATTTTTATCCGAAGTCTAAAGAAGAATCTCACCCTAGGTTTGTTGATATCTGCCTTAGTTTCAATATTTTGCACAGAAATAAGAAGACATGGCAATTTTAAATTTTCAAAATTTAAAATATTTTTCATATCCGATATCTGCTCGAATCTCAGATTAATCTGCAAAGAAAAGAAATAATTAAGATATGATTAACATCTATATATATGATACATAGATAAGACAGAAGAGTAAAGCTATCTTTTACTAACATTATCCACATCTTGATTAATAAAACTATTATCACCCAATCTGAAATATTTGCAACAAGAAAATTAGAACTGTTGAAATGGCATAAAGCAACAATGATATAAAGCTACTATGACATAATAATATGATATAAATCTATGACATAAAGCTGTAATGACATAAAGCTACTATGACATAATGCTATGACATAATGCTACAATTACATAATGCTATGACATAAAGCTACAATGACATAAACCTATGGCATAAAGCTATGACATAAAGCTATGACATAAAGCTATGACACAAAGCTATGACATGAAACTATTGCATAAAGCTATGACATAAAGCTACAATAACATAAATCTATGGCATAAAGCTACAATGACATAAAGCTATGACATAAAGCTACAATAACATAAACCTATGGCATAAAGCTACAATGACATAAAGCTATGACATAAAGCTATGACATAAAGCTACAATGACATAAAGCTAGAATGACATAAAGCTATAATGACATAAAGTTACAATGCCAAGTAACTGTATTAGAATTATATTTATTAATACCATCAAATTCAATTTATTAAGTTTATAGTTATATCATTTTGTAAATTTGTTGTAAATCTGAATAGAAAATGATTAACTTATTTCACATATGATTATACATTATTTCATATTATATATGATAAGAAAATGAATTTACCTACACATTAGAAAAAATAGGAGATAAACATTAAATTAATTTCAATAAAAGTATAATTAATTATATATAATTTAATATTTTTATATTAGAACATTAATATATAATGCATTCACAATCAACTGTAAATTGGACAGATTATAAAAAATTCTTCTTTTACAAATATTACAAATCGTGGTATAAACGAAAAAGTATCCATTTTGATTCTCTTATTTATTGTATATAAACTACAAGTATAGATAAACTACAAGTATATAAACTACAAGTATATGAACTACAAGTATATAAACTACAAGTATATATAAACTACAAGTATATATAAACTACAAGTATATAAACTGCAAGTATATAGACTACAAGTATATATAAACTACAAGTATATAGACTACAAGTATATAAACTACAAGTATATAAACTGCAAGTATATAAACTACAAGTATATATAAACTACAGGTATATATAAACTACAAGTATATATAAACTACAAGTATATATAAACTACAAGTATATATAAACTACAAGTATATATAAACTACAAGTATATAAACTACAAGTATATATAAACTACAAGTATATAAACTACAAGTATATAAACTACAAGTATATAAACTACAAGTATATAAACTGCAAGTATATAAACTACAAGTATATATAAACTACAAGTATATAAACTACAAGTATATATAAACTACAAGTATATAAACTACAAGTATATATAAACTACAAATATATATAAGCTACAAGTATATATAAACTACAAGTATATAAACTACAGGTATATATAAACTACAAGTATATATAAACTACAAGTATATAAACAACAAGTATATATAAACTACAAGTATATAAACTACAAGTATATATAAACTACAAGTATATATAAACTACAAGTATATAAACTACAAGTATATAAACTACAAGTATATATAAACTACAAGTATATATAAACTACAAGTATATAAACTACAAGTATATATAAACTACAAGTATATATAAACTACAAGTATATATAAACTACAAGTATATAAACTACAAGTATATATAAACTACAAGTATATATAAACTACAAGTATATATAAACTACAAGTATATAAACTACAAGTATATATAAACTACAGGTATATAAACTACAAGTATATAAACTACAAGTCTATAAACTACAAGTATATAAACTGCAAGTATATAAACTACAAGTATATATAAACTACAGGTATATAAACTACAAGTATATAAACTACAAGTATATAAACTACAAGTATATATAAACTACAAGTATATAAACTACAAATATATAAACTGCAAGTATATAAACTACAAGTATATAAACTACAAGCATATAAACTACAAGTACATATAAACTATAAGTATATAAACTACAAGTATATAAACTACAAGTATATAAACTACAAGTATATAAACTACAAGTATATAAACTACAAGTATATAAACTACAAGTATATAAACTACAAGTATATAAACTACAAGTATATAAACTACAAGTATATAAACTACAAGTATATAAACTACAAGTATATAAACTACAAGTATATAAACTACAAGTATATAAACTACAAGTATATAAACTACAAGTATATAAACTACAAGTATATAAACTACAAGTATATAAACTACAAGTATATAAACTACAAGTATATAAACTACAAGTATATAAACTACAAGTATATAAACTACAAGTATATAAACTACAAGTATATAAACTACAAGTATATAAACTATAGGTATAGTAGGTGGCAAACAATATGAAATATATAAATTAGGATTCCTGTTGGATTATTAATACAGTAAATTGATTTGCTATTTTTAAGTTTATTAAATTTATTTACCAAGAATATTTTTTTAAATTTAATTAAAACAACTTTTATTTGAAGCTATAATTTAATTAAAAATAATGAACAAAATAACTTTACTGCTATGCTTAAGTCAATATTATGTTATCTAAATTGTTATAGAGTTATTTTACAACTTCCGTTAACATTTTTTCTAATAGATAGTGATAATCAATAAAACAACAGCTAGACTAGGAAAACTGTTATATATAACTATTAAATAAACTGTTATACATAACTATTAAATAAACTGTTATACATAACTATTAAATAAACTGTTATACATAACTATTTAATAAACTGTTATACATAACTATTAAATAAACTATTAAATAAACTGTTATACATAACTATTTAATAAACTGTTATACATAACTATTTAATAAACTATTAAATAAACTGTTATACATAACTATTTAATAAACTATTAAATAAACTGTTATACATAACTATTTAATAAACTATTAAATAAACTGTTATACATAACTATTTAATAAACTATTTAATAAACTATTAAATAAACTGTTATACATAACTATTAAATAAACTGTTATACATAACTATTTAATAAACTATTAAATAAACTGTTATACATAACTATTTAATAAACTGTTATACATAACTATTTAATAAACTATTAAGTAAACTGTTATACATAACTATTTAATAAACTGTTGAATAAACTGTTATACATAAATATTTAATAAACTATTAAATAAACTGTTATACATAACTATTTAATAAACAATTAAATACACTTGTATACATAACTATTAAATAAACTATTAAATAAACTGTTATACATAACTATTTAATAAACTGTTATACATAACTATTTAATAAACTATTAAATAAACTGTTATACATAACTATTTAATAAACTATTAAATAAACTGTTATACATAACTATTTAATAAACTATTAAATAAACTGTTATACATAACTATTTAATAAACTATTTAATAAACTATTTAATAAACTATTTAATAAACTATTAAATAAACTGTTATACATAACTATTAAATAAACTATTAAATAAACTGTTATACATAACTATTTAATAAACTATTAAATAAACTGTTATACATAACTATTTAATAAACTGTTGAATAAACTGTTATACATAAATATTTAATAAACTATTAAATAAACTGTTATACATAACTATTTAATAAACAATTAAATACACTTGTATACATAACTATTAAATAAACTATTAAATAAACTGTTATACATAACTATTTAATAAACTGTTATACATAACTATTTAATAAACTATTAAATAAACTGTTATACATAACTATTTAATAAACTATTAAATAAACTGTTATACATAACTATTTAATAAACTATTAAATAAACTGTTATACATAACTATTTAATAAACTATTTAATAAACTATTTAATAAACTATTTAATAAACTATTAAATAAACTGTTATACATAACTATTAAATAAACTATTAAATAAACTGTTATACATAACTATTTAATAAACTATTAAATAAACTGTTATACATAACTATTTAATAAACTGTTATACATAACTATTTAATAAACTATTAAGTAAACTGTTATACATAACTATTTAATAAACTGTTGAATAAACTGTTATACATAAATATTTAATAAACTATTAAATAAACTGTTATACATAACTATTTAATAAACAATTAAATACACTTGTATACATAACTATTAAATAAACTATTAAATAAACTGTTATACATAACTATTTAATAAACTATTAAATAAACTGTTATACATAACTATTTAATAAACTATTAAATAAACTGTTATACATAACTATTTAATAAACTATTAAATAAACTGTTATACATAACTATTAAATAAACTGTTGAATAAACTGTTATACATAACTATTTAATAAACTATTAAATAAACTGTTATACATAACTATTAAATAAACTGTTGAATAAACTGTTATACATAACTATTTAATAAACTATTAAATAAACTGTTATACATAACTATTTAATAAACTATTAAATAAACTGTTATACATAACTATTTAATAAACTATTAAATAAACTGTTATACATAACTATTAAATAAACTGTTGAATAAACTGTTATACATAACTATTTAATAAACTGTTGAATAAACTGTTATACATAACTATTTAATAAACAATTAAATACACTTGTATACATAACTATTAAACTTAATTATTAAATAAAATGTTAAACTTAACTATTAAATAATATCTTAAACTTTACTAAAAATTGTTAAAAAAACTGTAAAATAAACTGTTAATTTTAACGAAATTTCATTTAATGAAAAAGAATGAAAAACAGAATTATTTAGGTACATTACTATTAAAATACAGAATCATATTGTTTTTATTAAAAAATATAATCACAATTTGAACAAACTTATTATATAAAATAATAAAAGATTACATCATTATTGTAATGTAATTAAAATCTTTGGTTATTTCCAGATTATCCTAATATTTATGAATACATATCAAATTAATATGATTATATTAGATAGGAATACATTCCTTTTATAATTATAGGAATAATATAGTTATCAATAGTTATATCGTTATTATAAATATCTAATATAAAAAAGGATTTGCATATGTCTAAATTATTAACTGAAATATGTTTATTTCCTGAAATATGTTTACACTGAAATATGTTTACACTGAAAAATGTTTACACTGAAATATGTTTACACTGAAATATGTTTACACTGAAATATGTTTATATATCTTACTTAGAGTGGAATATTTTATGTCTTATAGGGATTTTTTACTTATAGAGGAATATCTAACTTATAGACAACGGCATCTTACTTATAGACAGGGATATATTACTTTTTGTAAATGAAATTTCTATATTACAATCATCAGATGAAAATGTTATTACTCAATTTTATCAAAATCTATTTTACAGCCAATTATAGAGATATCCCTCTCATTTTAGACTAAAATTTGTGTATTCGAATATATTCAAGTTAGTAATAATATATTATAATTTATATATAATGTATTTATGTGTAACAAAATATGATTGCACTTATAAAAATACATTACAATTGCTCATGATCTCTGGATCAGTGAATGTCATCATTCTATTTATCAGACATACTTTTTAATGTTTTCGTAGTTTTACTATTCTAGTACTAATTACTAGGAATTAAAATGCATTTAAAATAGAGTACCAGCTGATATAAATCTATACCAGCTCGTACATTAACTTCGATGAGATCTGGTCGAGTAATATATTTGCTCTCAATCTCCTCGCAATACATTCCCATGTCGTAAATTAATTAAATTATCTTAACTCTATTAGAATTAATTCCAACTTAGAATAATTGTATAACTAGGTTATTTCTAGTGAATTAGTTATTAAAAGAAGTTGTATGATCATTGTATCCGATCTTATAGTGGGAAATTACTATTATTAGTATTAGTATATTTATAAACTGTAATAACTTAACTGTTATAACTTTATAATAAAGTTTTTATAATTTTGACAGGTTTTTATAAATGTTCGGTTTAATTTATTTTATAATTAACATATTAACTTCAACGGCTAAAGAATATAATATACTATTGATAACCTTTCAATTGCGTTAATCAATGTATCTTTTGTCAACATTTTATATATTTATTTGAAAATTGGATACAAACCACTGAAAGTGTATATTACATACTTTCATTGAAAAATAATACCAATGCAATGATATTTATATCATTTATTTACATATAGATTTATAGATAATTATATTATAATTAAATATAAATTATTTTGCTATTACATTATATACTAGTATATTGTATACTATTCCTCATTTTACATTTTTAATATAAGCAAATAATTTGTTATAAATAGATACATGATATAATATCAGATTATAATGTTTGTACCTAAAATTAATCTGGATTTTCCAAATAAATAGTTATTTATAACAAATTCAAATCGTTATATTTATATAAATAACCTGGCTTAACATTTATAGATAATTTCACATTACTTCTTCTGTAAAAGCATCTTTATAACTATAATACTCTTTCTCGAACTAAATATGAATATGCCATATATATATATATATATATATATATATATATATATATATATATATCCATTTAATCCATATATCCATATAATCATTTAATCAATATATATCAATTTATAAATGGATTTAATAATTTAATATACTATCATCGTTAATATAATATAATTATTATTTGTGGCATACAATATTGAATATGCATTACATTTACAATATTTATCTAATCTGATTTTTAATATAAATTCAAAAATCTTATTAAATTATAATAGATCATTTAATGTATTTTATCAATATGTAGTAATTTTTTGAACATACTCTAACCGAATTATTAATAATATAAATAATTTATTTTAAAAATATATATTTATTATTGATATCCTCAATTGATCTAAAATGAGATTTATATATTTTATTTTAATAAAAAAAACTCCATTATTAATGTTCTCCGAATATCTTACATTAATTACAATTATAAAAATATACAGTAAATAATACATTATATAATAGGAATTCTAATAAATGAAAAACAAAAGAGAAATGCAAATTTTAACTAAATCACAATTCTAATTTTCAAATATAATTGTTTTTAATTTTAAATGTATTACAGATTTTGGCAAACATAATGCATAATCATATAGTATATCTAATAATATATTTGTTATAAATGCTGATTCTTCTTTTCTTAACCTTTCACTATATTATATGATGTGGCAGTATTGTAGCGGTACCGTAAAAACCATCTATGATTTATTATCCATATATATATATATATATATATATATATATATATATATATATATATATATATATATATATGTATATATATATATATATATATATATCCCCGCATAAATAAACAGTATCATTCATATACAATCCCACTCGATAATATAATAAATGTAATGATGGCATGTCATGACACACCAACTGTATACACAACTGTATACACCAACTGTATACCAACTATAGTTAGTGTTTGTTGATGATACACTTCTTCTAACAATGAATACAGTTTTAAGTATTGATCGTAAATACTTAATATTATAATAATTGATTGTTCAACATTCCCATTCGCATTAATAATGCGAAGAAAGTAACAATACGCGGTCATATGAAAAAAGCAGACTATGATCTAAATAATTATAGAATGATCTTAATAATAATTATAAGATAGTATAAATTCTGAACTAAGTACAAATGTTCCTATACAAAGTGAACTCCTGTCTATCACATTCTTAGTACCAGATGAGGTTAAGAATCACACGTAGAAGCAATTCAATCAAATATATATATTTATTACTCGGTATATAAAAAACCTTATAAAATTAATTATTAAGTATTCACATATGACTGAACTTATAATCTCTTGATAACGATTAAAGAATGCAATTTCACAATTTATGCGTAAACCCGAAAATATATAACTATACAAAATGACGTCATACATTATTAGATCTGACGTAATTCCTACATTGTTTAATTCGCCATTTGTGAGGTAGAGTGCAAATTGTTATTTAGTCATTATGATAATATAAATGGTATACATTTCATAAATATTCAATTTTTTAAATATTTAATGTTTATTATTAACGGAAGTCGGCTATAATATATATATATTACTGTAGTATATTCAGTATGATCATATCATGTAAAAAATGTAATATAAAATAGTATAATCATTATTATAAAATAGGTTAATGAATAAATAAATCAGTACAATAAAAGCAATAATGATAATAATAATAATAAATATCAATCAGCTTGAAATACTTAAATTATATTTATATTATTATTGTAATCTATTTAATAAAGTAAATCATAGAATGTTTATTAATTTTTATTAATTTGCCATATGAGAAATGTGTATTGTCGTAAAATAAAAACATTTAAATTATACCAACTGACATACGTCAGTTATTGTTTAAAACTAGAAATATGTGTTAAATTATTATATTAATTATTATATTACAAGTTATAATCATTAACGAGTAGCTATACCGTAAGCAAAAACATAATATATATTCTTGAAACGTAAACTTCGAAGTTATATAATTTGAAGAGTCTTTATAGCGCCAACATAAAATAATTGGCATTTTCTTCTCTTATTTTTAGATTGTTTTTTTATTATAGGTATAGAAATATAATTCAGGGTAATTCTATTAATATGTACCATCTACTCTATTACCACATACGCTTTGAAGGTATATGCGGCAGTTAATATATTATTTAAAGTAACTATACCTGTTAATTAATTATAGTGACATAGGCGTTATATTATAATAAAACATCAAGTTGTTTTACGTCAAAGAGAAGGTTTTAAATAAAGAAACAACACGACAAACATTCCAATTATTTGCATTTTTTATCAAATAGTTTCTATTATATTAACTACTCATTTTTATAATACATTAAAGAATTTTATAATACAAATACATCACTATGTTTACCGTGTTAGGTAAATTAATTAAATTATTTGGTATATAATGTTCTATTATATACCAATCATGATTAAATTAATAATAATAATAATAATAATAATAATAATAATAATAATAATAATAATAATAATAATAATAATAATAATAATAATAATAATAATAATAATAATAATAATAATAATAATAATAATAATAATAATAATAATAATAATAATAATAATAATAATAATAATAATAATGATAATAATAATAATAATAATAATAATAATAATAATAATAATAATAATAATAATAATAATAATAATAATATTATTATTATTATATATATATAGAAATATAACGCAATATGATATATAGTATATATTCTGTAGGTGTTATCGCATATGTCCTTTGATTATTTGCGATATATATATATACTAATTATATGTATATATGTGTTAATAAGAATATCAAATTAATCATATATAAATAATCTAAGAATATATATATTTATTAATAAATCTATTGATCATAAAATAAATAAAATATCACATTTTATTTGATTTAACAGACAATTTTTTTACTTGTTACAAAATATGTATGTTATCTCTATCAAATAACAATATATATATATATATATATATATATATATATATATATATATGTGTGTGTGTGTGTGTGTGTGTGTGTGTGTGTGTGTATGTTTGTGTAATAATTATTTAAATTTATATATATAACTATATACATTACACTAATACAAATAGTTAATGTAACTACTGTGTAATACACTATCAATACAAATCATAGGTGTGAATTATATAGTATGTTTTCATGTAAAGTATACTTTACTATAAAAATAATTAAATTTATAAATTTGAATAACGTCGTAATCTTTATTGGTAGAGAAGTTTTTACAGTATTTTTATTAAACACAACTAGCATTATAAACACACCCCTAATCGATTAAGCCACGCCCATGAAGCTTACCACATCCCGAATGTGTGTATTATTATTACCGTTCATTAGTATATAAACTAGTTTATATTTTACATCTGCATTACTCTAAATAAGAATAGGAACGTTGGTTTAGAATTAACAAAACTGAAACTGAAAACTATTTCCCTTATTTGTACCGCAATAAATTATAGATTGATAATTATATATTTAATAACTACTTATTTATGTGTTATATTTATATATATACATAATAAGTAAAAAATATATTAGTAATTAAATTCTATTTTGCGAAGAAACACCAGTTATTCTAAACTAATATCAACTTCGTGCTTTTTACCGTCAAACTGAAGATAACGTAATATGGGTGTCTCTACTTCCCTAACAATATTCCTATTATTTTGCTTGGTCGGACTCACTCATCAGATTCGCTTTGATATTCGGCAAAAGATGAACAACGAGGTCAGTTAAGAGCATATGTTATGAAAAGATAAGATTTAATATAATCACGCTTATATAATAATAATATAATGATAAATCAGCAATTCAATTATAAAGATAAAGACTATCTTTAAAATATTACTAAATTTGTTATTAATTACATCGATGAATTATTATTATGAATTTATCCAATATAATTTAGCTTTTATGTTTTTGAGTTAAGCGTGTTATATATTATTTATAAAGAAGTATACGCATATACACGGATTTATGTTTAACTATTATTATTTAACTTATATCATAAATAACTAATTTAACTGTTTATTATTATTTAAATTATATTATAAATAAATATATAATAATCAAACGATATATTGTATACAACCTATTATAACTTTTTATCAAACTAATACATAAGTAGACTTTTAAACTCGTATCTAGCAATAAGTGCTTTAGCTAAATAAGCATTATGAATTAATGATGACACTATTTCAAATAAATCCAAATTACTAAGAAATTCTCCCATTACTAAAATGAGATAATTCCGTTACGATTTATTTATTAGGAAAGCAATTAACATAAAAATATCCACGTGATTTTATTTCTAAAGAGAATACGCGTAAAACAATAAATCATATATTATATTGTAGTTAGTGATAATTCCTTAACCTCTAAATTCTGTAAATGTGTCACGATACACACTTAAAATGAAGTGCCTGGATGGTGGTAAACGCTTGCGTTATTTCTGAAAATAAATCATAAATCATAAACAACAACCTAATAACCACAATAATGAGTTTTTAATTTCAGTACACATTTCAGTATCTTTATTGAGTCATTTTGTCATGATGGAGGAATTTATAAGTACATTCACATACCTTAGAAATGTTTCGTATTATATTCTTATTTATTACGTAAAGCATAAATTTTAAATTACTGGAGATTCATTTATTTTCTAAAAATAAAATTTACATTTAATTATCTATTTATAACTGTCAAGGTAGATTATATTAAGGTGGTATTGGATATAAATGTGAACGTGTTACTATAGAGAAAGAGTAACAGCATATCATATATGATTTCTAAATAGATATATCCCATCTAAACAGAGGTATACATATGTACAAAAGTAATGAATTAAATAAAAATTAAGGTATAATTTATTAAATTATACACTAGAATCTTATTAATCATTTTATAATATAATATATTAACTTTAAAATATGCCAATAGATCAGAATAGAGAGAAAATGTAATAAAAGATTTCTCATATCTCAGAAATCTGAATATTTATTATAATTATTTGTTGTTTTATCAAATACTTTGAATACATTTAAAATAATGATGACTTTTATTATAATTAATTACATTATTGATTAATTAAATAATTATATCATTAAATATAGGTGTCATTGTAAATATGCACTCGCAAAGATTATAAAATCAACAAATGATATAGAACTCCAAATTAGTTAAATATTAAAATTCGTGGGATTTATTATAAAAGGTGTGTACATGCATTTATACATGCATTTATTAGTTTTTGGAATTTACATTAATTAACGTTAATTACAATGTACTTTGATACCTAACTGAATGCACACTACAAATTTTTAGTTATGCTTTTATTATCGTAATTATAACTATTATGTAATATTATTTCAGGTTATAAAAACTCAGACTGTATAATTATTTTCGATGCCTGGATATAATTAAATAAGCCACGCCCGCATCCGACCTCTAACCCGACCGCATATATAAGGGCGAGGTTGTATTTCGGAATGCGGGAAGCCCTAATTGTTTATTTACGATTACATAACGATCTGAAATAAACAAAACTCCTGTAATAAACTATGAAGATTTTAATATATTAATAAAAAATCTGTGTAAAGGGCGTTTTCTCACCCTTCTCAAACTAATGTGACACATCAATTCTTTACTTTGTACTGTCTCTGAGTATATCCCAAGTATAAATGGCAATATATCACACCGAGCTAGTGATCTCAGAGAATGTACTTGACTTTGGTATAACTCAAGACAATGCGACTAACGATATTCGAATAAAGATTATTTTCTAATTATTTTTGTAATCGCATTTATTTATATTAATATTTATTATTATTAGCATTTATTATATTTATACTTATTTCCTTGGTAGCTTGTTTAAAACAAGGTGCATTACTTTTCCTTAATATAAACAAATAAATCAAATCACAATGTTAATAGGTTTAAATGTATTAGTTGATAAATATATTCATTATATATATTTATATATAAATATATCATATAATATCGTATTTTATTAAATTGCTTTTATCATTAATATAGTATTTACATTATAAAATCTTAAACCTATATGGATTGAGTTACTTATTTATTTACTTTACTGACTACCGGTTTACAAACATTTGAATCAATTAACATTAAAAAATATTAATCTTTCAAAATAAATGCATGTCCGGCGGATATCCGCTTAGCACTAACTATAGTACTAACTATATATGTATTTCGTCTGTAGATATAATGACATGAAACTTGATACACTTTAAGTAGATTTTCCCAGCTGCCACACCCTTATCTGTAAATTAATTAGACTGCATTCCTTCACGTTGTAACCAATTAAGAAACTAGTGTTGACTGGGTCAACACAACTTCCATTCATATTCAATTTACTCTTTAAGTATACATAATATATATATATACATATATATATATAATGCTATGCATATATATATATATATATATATACATACATATATATATATATATATATATATATATATATATATAACACTATGCAATAATATATTAAATCAAATATATGTTTATATTTTAATCTGTATACTTTTTATTTGACAGGCGTTATTAATGATCGGTAGATATCCAGACAAACTCGAGCAACTAGCCCGCACCTCGACTGACCACTATAGTTTCTTTTCGCCATTCTTCTCTCGGCAAGGAGTAAGCTTGCACCAAATTAACGAAGCATTGGTACAGCATCAAATGGACAAATTAGGACTTAACATGACAGAAAGACCTGAAATTGCATCTTCTTTATTAAATGGTTGGACTTATTAAGTATGGTAAATTTACCATAAAATAATATATGTATTTATTTATAAATAGTATATAGTATATATGATAATAGATGTATATATATATATATTTATATAGTAATGTTATCAATTCTAATACATTTGCCACAATTAGTGAGTAAGGCATATTACCATAAAAGAAGATCCAAACGTTCGCCAGCTATAATGCAAGAGCAGTTTAGAATCGACGGAAGTATTTGTAGGCATTTAATCGTGACTCGTTATTACGCCGGACGTCTTCCTTACGGAATAGACAAATACGAATCCGAGGAACCACTAAACCCGAAACAGATCGTGAAGCGGGATAGATACATGTCCAGGGTGGCGAGGTGTAAGATATTAAAGGCGAACAAGCGAGAGCGAAGGAAAATCAGAAGAGATAAGAGAAGGCAGTCGCGAAAACTAGCACGTCAGAACAAAAGAAAACAATTGAGAAAAAGAGAAATGGAAAAAAATAACAAATTGCGAAAGAAACGTCAGAGAAAATTACGAAAAAAATTACGAAAAGGTGTGTTATCTATTTCCCATTAATGAGCTATTTATTAGATCGATATAAATTACTATTCGAAGTATGTGGAAAGAGGATTCCATACATACCAGCAATTCGCTTGCTGACCTATTTAAAAGTCAACGATAAAATGTAGGACTAGGAAATAAAAAATTGCAAGAAATCGAGTTTATAACGCGACTTGAGCATGCGCAGTCTCGTGCGTGTGTATTAAAATTTGCGTGCGTTTTCTTGCATTCTGGTCGCGTATGTTCTTTAATTAGGCCGAACTGAGACGAATAAATGGGAATAGATAACACACTGTAGTGACGTCACTAGCTTAGCAAACTCGGCGTGCCTGGAAATTCACAAACGCCAAGGCAGCCGATGTTTATTCGATGACAGATCGCCACACCTTGAATGTATTCAAGCCTTGAGCATATTCTTAGTTACATAGCCGAATATACGCTCGTCTAGCAATACGTTTTGAAATTCTCATGCATATAAATTATTTTCTTAATTATATATTGACATACAACTTTTAATATGTAAACATTCATATATATATATATATATATATATATATATATATATATAAATATGAGTATATATATGTATATATGTTCTATGCAATATATCTAAATATATATATATATATATACATACATACATATATATTTATGTCTACGTTTTATAATGGTTCTACTGACATACATATGAACTATAGATCGTAGACTATTAGACTATTACATAAGCTGCAGGCTATTTGTTTTAGGTACGTTCACCTACTAATGGCAATTATAACCACACACAATATTCCAAGAAGATGAATATTAAGTACATGCTATATTCATGAGTAACATTCTGTTCACTCTTTATAACCAGGAATAAAAAGAGCTTTCCGTAACTTGAAGAATTCTAGAAAGTCCAACATGTGCCGAAAACCTGTAAGAATTGTATTATGTATCGATGAACTACTCATGAACACGAGAAGTTCTGAAATCGATATTCTCAACGTAACTAGTTAGTTTATTTGAATCCTGCAATTTATTTCATAGCATTTATACGCAAAATACAAAATAAATAAAACTTAATATTATTGTATTTATTTCATTTTTTAAATATTGTTATATAACTTCTTAATGTACTGAAAACGTGTAAATCTACATGCATAAATAATACATTAATTTACGAATGAATCATTATGCATATATATTAATAGTATCTATAATTAAATAAAGGTAAACTAAATGTACTAATACAACTTACAATGGCAGAAACCTACACACCTGCCAGTGCGAAAGAGCTGTCTCTGGAAATGTATGAACCGAGGTGTATTTTAGTAAAAAGATGCTCGAATACAACAGGATGTTGCGATTGTAATTCTATTTGTACCCCGAAACGCATTAGCAAAAAAAAGAAAACCTTTTTCGTTAGTAATATCATATCAAATTTATATATGCTCTGATATATTATTAATTTTACTTACTTTATATATCTTTTTACTCTGTGATCACGTTTACCTTACACAATTCACTTTATGTCCATCCTCATCGTAGAAATTTCAAAGGACGGCCCGCTCTCCCCTGTTAATGTTCGAGAAAACTGTAACAATTGAATACGAAGAGCATGAAAAATGTTTTTGTAAACAAATAAGAAAACCAGTAAAATACGGTTGCATAAAGTGCGAACAACCATTTTTTGTTAGTTTCACTTTACATCCGGTCTAGATGTAATGTACAATACGACTAGGACTTCATTTGTTTAGTTTCCAGTAAAATGTATTGAATTTAATATATGTATATATATATAAATATGTATAAATATTAATTATTATTTATTGTATGCTTATTTGTATATATAAATTATTTACAATTGCATTTAACATTCCCATTATGGTAACAATACATCATAAACACATTGATTTAAAACTCTAAAATTAAACTTACGATTCCATAGCCCACCATGACTGAAACCGGAATTTGCTATTGCGGATGTCAAAACACAAATTTAAAATGTAAAGCAATCCTCGCTGGAAAGAGACGCTTGCCTCCTAAATATTTAAAGTTTGAACTTAAGATATAATTTTTAGCATTTTAGAATTCTACATTATCAATTAAACAATAACAGTATAACTATTCATTTACGTAATATATCTTTAATAAGAAAATTATCGCAGTTGTTTGCGAGAAGGTGATTGTAACATGCCACTATGTGATTACGGATTCAACCATTACTGGAAGTCTCAGGGTCTCTGTCCGAAGAGTTCTCACCAAACAACAGAAGTTGCTAAACTCTCGGATTAATCTTTAATATGCATAGTTCACTGTAAATGTGGTGCATTACCATTTCTAATGTATATTAAGAATTACAGACGTATTTATTTAAATTGAAAGTTAATTATTTACTTAAATTTAAAGTTATTTTTTTACTTAAATTTAAGGAGACTAGTCAAATGGAATTTATTTTCAAAAATGAAATTATTAATCCCACATACTTTTATAATTTATCCGATATTCATAGATATACCATCTGGAATACAATCATATGTTATACTTTAGTGTGCATTACTATTAAGAATTGTGTAACAACGCAATCAACCTAGGAAATAAATAATACAATATTTCGTACTCAAGTATTATTTAAACTGATTTATCATTAGTATTAATTTTGTGTATGTTATCCTTATTAAGATGGATACCAAATAGCTATTGTTATACAGTTGTTAGTAGGGAATATACTTAATTTAATTAGTGATATGTTATCGTTAATTTTATTAATTGTATTTGAATTGTGATATCGTGTATTAATATTTGTACATTTCATTAATAAAATCATAAATATTTAATTAATATTGATACTCTATTTTTTGCTTAATATATTATAATTATATTTTGTTTTATATATTTTAAAAAACATATAGTACCACATTTTGATTTATAATTTTACATTATAAATAATTATAAATAAATATATCATAATAATTAATACTTATTAAATTATTTAGTATATACAGGTATACTATATAGTATATTCACCAGTTTGCATACACATACACACACACACACATACTCATATATATATACATATATATATATATATATATATATATATGTATATAATTATATATATAATTATAGTTAATAAAAATATTATAATTTTATAATTTGTAAAAAAATAATAGTGAAAAACTTTATAATAATAGCATTGTAAACATATATGTTTATCTATATCATATAGTCTTCATCCTATATTTACCTATTTGTAATTATTATGTTTTAGAAAAAAGCAAGCTATATATATTAAATACATATATATATATATATATATATATATATATATATTATAAATTAATATTATTATTATTTTTTAACTACTTTATTTTATCTTTTATCATATGATCTATCTGTTTGTATGCATATTTTATTATATTATCAACATTATTGAAATAATTAGAATACATAATATAAGCTTCAATTTACTATAATATGATCCTATACAGTTGCCAATATTTCATATGGAGATTTGAATAAAATGACGGAATGTATAGTTGCTTCTTATTCCCAGGAATTACCGACAATATTAACATAAGTCATGTTGTTAAGATTACTTGGTTTTGGTATTAATATAAAATATAAACTGGAAATGTAATGAAATGATGTTTTACAATATTGATATTCATATATTATGTATAGCAAATCTAATTTATGATGTTAAGAATATTAACTCTTGGACTTTGGTTTCTTTACGGATGTAGGAGTGTTATATATATATATATATATATATATGTATGTGTGTATATATATATATATATATATATATATATATATATATATATATATATATATATATATGTGTGTGTATATATATATATATATATATATATATATGTGTGTGTGTGTGTATGTATGTGTGTGTGTGTGCGTGGGTATGTATGTGTTCGTATGTTTATATATACAAAATAAAAAATTATATACTTGTATATGAATATAAATAGGTATTCTTTTAAATAATTTTGGTAATATAATAAAATATGCGTACAAACAGATAGATCATATGATAAAAGATCAAATAAAGTTGTTAAATATTAAATTGTTTATATTTATAATATTATAATTGATTCGTAATTTTGGGAGTATTGTGGTTACGATATTTGTTCATTTATTGTGGTGGAATTAGTAATAGTTTTTTTTCATTAAAACTTTTTTGTACCCTTTATTAATAAATATAGATTATTATATTCAAATGACGCATTCAATGTTATAATAATATTAGTTTTAATTTGAGTATTAATAGTATTGTTTTTAATGATATTGATTTCATTTATACATATCGTTAAGTTATTATTCTTTTTTTTTTTGGAAGACTATTCTATCTATGCTATCTCTGATATAACAATTTTGAGTCAATTAAAATAAATTAATAAATAGCTATAGATCTTAGCAACAAATAATTTCAACAATTTTAAGTTCCATTTGATTTCCATTTAAATTGAAATAATTTACACATATTTAAATTAAATCTATTACAATATCTTAAACCGATTTTATACGACTGCAATTTGCTTTAAATCTTGTCTATAAATATGTGCCTATAAAGTTGTGTATATTATTACAACTGCAAACATTCTTTTGCTCTATATTTTTATAACCATAACTGGTTAATTATACTAATAATGATATATTATGATAGGCTGTTCACACTATATATAATATCAGATGTAACATTATATTTAGAGTTATGTATAGTATGTTATATAATGTTATATGTTATAGAACATACTAAACTGTTCCAACTATAAGGTTTAGTTAAGTTATATAAAGTATCAATTTAGTTTAGCTAATAATATATGTAGTACTTTTTTATATAACTCATTAATTTTCTTATCTTCATTGTATAATGTTTACAAAAAATATGAAAAGGTAAATTCTCATAACTTCGAATACTTGTGGATCCCAAATAAACAATATGGCTGGTTTACAAATGATGTTTATGTTCTAATTCGTAAATTAAATTTAAATCATCCTCCTGTCAAATTACATTTTTTATAACTTTAGAAATGTATGTCATTTTTAATTAATTATTAATTATAAATAGTGTTAATAATAAAAAAAATAAACATAAACACAGGTTATTAATATCCTACATAAACATTCGTTTTTATATCTTATAAATATAAATTATTACTATTCTATATAAATATAAATTATTAATAACCTATATACAAATACGTTTTTTTATAAAGGCGCCTTTAGATTGCGCAATCTGGAGTTTTAATATGAAATATGTTTTATATCTAAAATCTATAATTGTAATTACTATAAATAATAATGTATATATGATAATACATATACACATATGAAGATTTTTGAATTATTTTACAAATTTTCTCTAATACTTCCTATATAAATATGTACTTGAACTTAATGATTATTATATAAATTAAAACATTGTAAATATTATATATAGTTTAAAAAGCTAAAGTAATATCTAACTTAATATATAACCCAAATAACCTATATAATTAAATATGTTAATTAAATAAATT
>OZ038315.1:36235986-36278486 GCA_964035775.1 Osedax frankpressi | reverse complement strand
TAACCAAACTCAATATGCGATAATGCTTTAATTCCATCAGCCTTCAACAAGCAATCTCCAAATAAGTAATAACAAATGAATACATTAAATGATGCAACAAATTTCTTTAATCGGCTAATAAACTATAGATTAAAATTGATACATGAATGTTTATCTAAATGCATAATATATTAAAATAATATAAACTGATTTTATAATTTAGAATAAATTATATCTATTAACTATCTATATATCTATTAACTATCATAAAAAAGTATTATTATGTATTATATAATAATCATCAATATGGCTCACCAGATATATTACTATGTCGGTGATATAATGTACCGTTGTAAATGGATATTCATGGATAATTAATTTTGTAACTAAACACACATATCTATATATACAACACAATTTCTATATCATTGCAAGCAAAATGAATAATTAAAATTGAGTTTTAAAATTTGTTTATATTTTTATGTATATAATTTTATATAAAAATAGATAGGTGGCAATGGTTTGAATTATTATATTATTTAATTTAGTTTAAACGTTTCCCAGGTATATTATATGTAATACATGATCATCATTGTGACATGTCATAATGTGAAATTTATCATATGAAGATTTATATTTGAATCACTATCAATTTGATAATTAATTAAGTATGATAATTATTGATTATCATACGGATAGTGATTACAATTTGAATACGTAAAATTTTAGTTATAGAAAGCAAATTTAATTGTTAACTTCGTCTACCTATATACTAAAAGCCAATGATTCTATATACTATATGATATATATTACATTGCTTAGTAATTATTAAGGTTACTATTACGGTTACTATTATATTTCACAGACTTAATTTAATATTATTATTCTTTTATTATCATACCGGCCGTAAATTAATTAAATGATGACTACATATTTAAAGTTGCATAATGTTTGGATGGTTTGTCAGGTTTTGAAGATTAATGATCATGCGAATTCCACGGTCGAGTGATTTCAGGTGATCATTACCCTTTTTTTCGTAAATATTTATTTTGTCACTAATTTGTTAATGAAGATCACTAGATTTCACTTATATTTTAATTTTTACTATTACTCATAATTATCTATAACTTTAAAAATATTATATATATTATATTATATACTACTATATAATATTATGAATATAAAATAAAATATAGTATAAATATAAATATTATGATATATTTTGTGTTCAAAATATGTATTCAAAGTATTAATATAATAAACACGGATATATATATATATATTTTTTTAATTATTGATGAAATTTACATATTTTTATTTTGCAAAAGAAAATATATATCCATATGAGTTATAGATAAAAAATGTTTCTAAATTGTATAACAATAATGAATTGGCCAAGGTTATAATATTTATTTCGGATATATATTGAGAAATAAAAATAGCAGACATTGACATATTATATTATTAATAAAGTCTCATATAAGCATTAAAATATGTTTTTTCCATTTCAGATTGACGTTTTCAAAGATATCATTTCCATAAAGAGTGTTTATTTTCTTATGACATTCTGCAGTATATTTTCTGCACTTGTCAGTTATATCTACACAGATCTACAGTATATTCTACTGCACGGTAAAACCTCACCTCCCTTAATTTCATCTAAAACCTGTAGAATAAAGAATTTCTACTACAATTTCCTATTGTTGCATAAATCGTTAGTTATTTCAAATTTAAATAAAACCTAGGTTTATATTCCATATACGATAGCATCTATATTATTTACATTAATTCAAATATGATATATTATATATAAGATATCTAATATAAATATTATTTATTCAACATATTGATAATTAAATTTAAAGTATTAATAGTTTATGTATTGTATTCAACATTTGTATTGTATTAATAACCCACCGTAATATAGGTATCATCATTATTATTAATAACTGAATTGTTATTATATTTGCAGATATTTCTTTCACTTTTACGTAGTTGGATCTTCATTAAGTATTGTGACATTTGTGATCACTTTTCTCAGTTTTAGTGGATATATTTCATATTTTGATTGGAAATCTGTTGATTCTGTCACCACTATTGGTAACTTAATTTAAATTTACCATTTTTTAAGCGTATAATGATAATGAATTATATCCTTATATAACTTTTTATAAGCTATAATGATAAATTCTATGATCTGGTTACTTATCTATTATGGACAAACGCAGACGCTAGTACTAGCTTACTGTTATTGATGTTATGTTGCCTACAAACTTCTCGACGTCTTTACGAGTGCTTATTTGTCTCCGTATACTCGACCGGTAGTAATATGAATTTAGCTCAGTACGTGGTGGGAATAGTGTTCTATGCTCTACTTCCATTTGCGATTCTTGCGGAAGCCCCGCCTCTTTTGAAACAAGGTACGTATACTTTGTAACTAAACATAGCTTGTAATGTTTCATTAAAAATTAGTTCTAATCGCTTGGTAATTCTAATATAAATCCATTTAACTATTATGAATAATTTTCACATTGATTTCATTTTAGTCTTGTTACAACATATTAATTTATATCTTATTTGTTGATATGTGTCATTTTAAAAATAAGTTTTATTGTTTTAAGATTCAAAATTGACATACAGATTTATCTTTCGATTCGTTTGGGTGGTTGCATGTTCTCGGTGTAACTATATTCACGATAGCTAGTTACTTTCAATACGATACTCATTTGAAACTCTCTAATCTCAGAAAGGATGAAGAAGGTTTACTAATATGCCATTACGACAATGATATAAGCATTATTAATACGCTATCCACCTTCTACTACAGGGAATATTGTACACCAACAATATGTACTTCCTAGCTCAGGATTATTTGATTACTTATGTAGTCCTCACTATACCATGGAGTGTTTGGTGTATTATTCTTTTCTCGTCATAACACGATGCAGGTAGTTATACATTACTATATCTTAAATATCTTATCACTGCATACTTATATACTTTGCAGGCATACAACTACTTTATCCGTTATGTCTTTCGTGTTTACAAATATGGTTATTTCTGCGGATTCAACTGTCAAATGGTATAAGAAGAATTTCAAAGACAAACTACATAAAAGATGGGTGTTAATTCCATTTGTATGGTGATATTCAAGATAAACTAATTTATTGATATTATGTTGTAATAACTATAGTTATTTATAATTAATATTCAATTGTTTTGTCAATAAGAAAATGATACTTATACTTAAACTAATAAACTATAAATTAATTTACTAATGAAATCATTTATTATCAATAGGTAGTTATTTGTATATTATTATTTTTGCCGAGCCGATAGTAAAAATGGCACAAAACACTCTAAAAATAACGGGCGATTAAAAAAACTCAAATTTAGGGGTAGGGACGAAAATCTCGATTTTAAAAAATCGCGTTCCTACACGAAAATGTTTTTAGAGTTGAAATTCCGGGTATTGCATAGTCGTCGCCACTTCTTTGCATTATGGGTAAAGCTCCGAAAAGTTTCTAAACTACGAAATACCAAACTATTTTTCGGTTAATCGACGTATACGTATCGCGGGGAAAACGTTCTAGTATTTCCGGGATCGAAAAAAGTCGGCGAATAAAGGTAATAGAAGATAAGTTTTTCGCGTTTTAGAGAGAAAAAATTTTATTTTCGGCCATTTCGAAAAAGTCCAAAAACCATCTCCTAGATGAATTAAAAAGTATTTCGAGTGCCGATATATATTTCCGAATCGTATTTCGGGAATAGATTCGGAAATCTCCTAGGGTAATCTCGAAATCGGAAAAAAATGTGAATACTAAAATAACGAATAAATCGATTTTATAAAATCGCCGAAATTAAAATTTTCAAAATATTTTTTGTTTTTAAAACGCATTTTCCTAAATAACTACCGCGATTTCGAAATAGCCGTTTATTTTTAAAGTATCGGATACATTATTAGCGTATTCGACGCTAAGCATTTATACTCGAAATATCGCGTGGAATTAAATAAGTTTTAATCCGTCACCCGCCAATCAACGTATTCCCAACGATTTCTTACTGACGAAGAAATTTTTAGATAGTAGATTTATAAAAAAAATTCGATACGCTGAATATATATATATATATATATTCTCGGTTTAACGAATTCCCGACGTTAAATTTTAATATGCCGCGTATGGACATCTAATTTTATAACTAGGTAAAATTTGAATTTCGCAATTCAATTCGCTAAATTTTAAAAGTGTATACCCTACCGTATACACGTCTATTCGAAATTATGCCATTAATGATCTAAGCGAATCTGACCTGAAGCGTGTAGAAAATATAAACTACTAATCCCGACATAGTATGTAATTTAAGTATTCTAAAATACGGTTTTCGAATAAAATTCGGATTATCATTTTTGCTCCCGACATCCCCGAGTTGAGGATAAATATAATAGCGTCTAAAAAAGTTGGAAAAATCGAATTTGGTAAATGTGGGTCCCGTTAGATACGGGTAGTGGCTACAACTTAGGATCTCTATATTTTATGATTTAGTTTCGATTATTACGTTAATACTGATCCCATTAGGCGCGCGTACCCTATTATATCGTACTGCAGACAGAAATTATCGGTTATTTCTGCGTGCGTTAATTACTCTAAAGTATATCGGAGATTACTCTCGACCGGGTGAATATTATTAAAATCCGAATACGGAGTCGGAATCCTCGCATCTAAATCTATAAGATATCAATTCGGCATTATTAAATTTATCGATTTATAAAATAAAAGTATAAAAACGCCCGCAAAAAAGTATAATTAAAATTTTATTATTTGAAAAAATTATTTATTTGAAAATTTCAAATTTTTCATAAAACAGTATGTAAATCTTATTCTCGATCTAGGTCAATTAATCTAGCATCGCGATGACTCATTTATTTAATGAATCGTATGTATAATGTAGATACGTATATATATTGTACTTATCTCGATATAGACCTATATCGGCCTATAACGTATATATACGTATATACCATATATAGTTAGTTACATATTATATAGTTATAATATACTATCGTATATAGCTTATATTTTCTATATAGCTTTATATTGCTTACATTGTTAAATTTACCTATATAGATACTAATAGTATTGTTTTATATTGCTTATATTGCTTATATTTAATATATAGCTTTAGTTATTATTCTATTATTAGATATTCTATTATACAACACGTGTTTTAAAAAATATGTACATGATTTAATGAATAGGTTGGTTTCTCGGCGATTAAAGTCGACTCGAATAAGTTTATTACAAATTAATATATTATTCGGAATCCGTACGCCGAAATCTATAAGATGGCTATTTTCATAATCTATAAAAAGAATATTTGTTTTTCCTCAAAAAAGTTCATATACCGTCAACTTTAAAAATGTCTCCGCTCACCTCTGCTCTCGCGTCCAATATTTTATATTTACCTTAGGAATTTAAACCTATAGATAGATAATTGATAAAGCTACAAATCCCTCTTATATTTATATTCTATAAATCAGTTTTTAGTGCCGCAAATAATTATTAAAGTTAAAAAATCACTTTTTTAATTTTATATTTTCGGGTTTAATTAAATTAATTTTGAAAATATCTAAATTCTATGTAATAGCGATTGTGTGTATCAGTTGTTTAGTTCGATATTAGATTTCATATCTTGCGAGATAATCGATGATGGATTTTTATATATTTTATAAAATCGAAAACCGAGAATCTCGATTAATTCGATGAATCACGAATTTCGATGAATCATGCAGCGCTCTCAACCTCTATATACGTATGTATAGGAGATACTATACTAGCGTAAACTTGAATATGAATTTTAATGTATGTACTGTATAGACTGATTCATGATAATAGTATATATTAACTTCACTATAATGCAATACTATAACAATTACTCATAGCATGTATGATATATGAATTTTAGTATTGGGTTTGGTTTTGGATTTGGTTGTATGGTTTTTTTTAATAAATTAATATAAATTTGACGCCAGGTCAATTTCATATACTATAATTATAATGTTTGGGTTTATGTTTTTGGTTCGGATTGGGTTTGGAATTAGTTTTGGGTTTATGTTTGGGTTTGAGTTTGGTTTTAGGTTTTGAGTTTGTGTTTGATTCTGTGTGTGTTTTTTGTATAAATTAAATAAATATAATATCGAGCTTTGTTCATATACTCTAATTATAGTATATGTGATTTGCGTTTGGGTTTGGTCATGTGGTTTTTTTAATATAATAAAGTAAATTATATGACATGTTATATTTATGCACTACAAGTATACAGTTTGGGTTTATGTTTTGAGTTTAGATACGGGTTTGGATTAGTTTTGGGTTATGATTTGAAATAAAAATGTAATAAATCTAATGCCAGCTTTCTATAATTATAATGTTTGTATTTAGATTTGGGTTTAGGTTTGGTTTACGTTTGGATTTGGTTATAGATTCGGGTTTAGTTTTGACAAAATTGTGCTGTTATACATTAACACTAAAGATCAAAGTATGGCTACCCAACTACATTAATTTATTAAATATATATTGGTTAATGTGTTATATAGTATACGAGGCAGGGGTTTCTATCTGTGTATGAGTATAGTTCAGAGTGGGTTTTTTTAAATATAATTTAAACAAATTTGATGCTATAGCCCTATAGGGTATGTTCTCATCCACTGATTTATAGTATATTTAAATATAAATCTATATACATCTCTATATACATAACATATTCGATATTGATAATTGTTAATAAAATGCACTAACACCTAGAATATAGAATATATGAACTGCATTATAATGCAATATTATGGTTCAATCAAATTTTTAATAATTTTGTAATATATTTTTATTATTTATTTAATTTTAACTATTTATATTTATCTCTACACTTTATATATACATTTTATGTAAGATTGATACAAATAAAAAAACTACACAAATATAATAATATATACATATTATTTTATATCATCTTATTTAGTGATAAATAATATTGATACGATTTATAATTGTAAATAACTTCAGGAGTTTGCTAATCTATATCTCTACTTTATAAATGGTGGTTACAAATTTGGAATCTCGATATATTATCAAAGTACCAAGTATAACCAAGGTTTAGTTATAGGTGTTAATACTACTATTTTATTGCATTAGTTAAGCTAGATATGATAAATAGGAATAACAAAAGGAATTCTGTTTTAATCAAACAATAGTTTATATAAAACAAAATAATAATTTAATTAAACATTTATATAATTTCTATTTTATAACTATATTTATAATTCCTAATATGTACTCTACCTGTATATTCTACCTGTAAATTTGTTATAAATATAGCCACATAGACGTTACCTTATTATATTTTTAAACAATATTTATGGTGATTGTTTTGTTATGTATCCCTGTGTAAGCAGTAGATAATTAGTGTATTCAATTATTTGTAGCCGTGAAATATGAATTTGAATGTGAAAAGAATTCTTAAATTAGATAGATATATTGTTTATTTATTATTTCGGTTCTGAATAGATATTAAAATAAAGAAATACAAATCTATATTTATTAAATATTATTTAACATAGTTATATAAACTAATTGTTTTAATGTAGTGATAACGTCTACTTTATAAATGGGATTAATTATATAATTGTTACCAGTATATCACTTAAGGTATAAATACTTACCTTTGGTGCATCATCTATTGCTAGAATTCCTAGACTCTTTGACTATAGTATACGGACTAGTATATAAATAAATTGATTATATATAATCAATTTATTTATATATAAACTATACTTATGTGTTTATAAATGAAAAACTTACTGTATATACTCTACCACATGCTTTATATTTATATATATATATAATATCACAATATATACCATTTTATATTATAATGACTTATAATTTATTTTTTTATAAAATCCTGAACATCTAAGTATTGCTTATTCCTTTAAGGGAATATATATATATATATTATTTTGTAAATCATTTTATTTAATCAATAATAATTCATTAATAATTAACTATACATCATTAATATGAATTTCATTAAAAAGATAATTAAATTCTCTTTAAAAATATGATAACTTATAATTATCGATTATTATTATTTGATACTGTAAAAGTATGTTATGTGAGTAATAGTATAAATTTATAATAAATACAAAAATCCGCGGGAAGTAAAGGGTTAACTTATTCAGGTTTCTTTGACTGTATACAGTAGGTATATATACCTATATTTTAAAAATTCTTTGTTCTTACATATACTTATCATGTTAATGTAGATTCGCATATAACTAGCTAATATCAATATACTTATATTATGCATGCATTAATATTATGATACATTTTACTTAAAATTGGATAATTATTTCATACAAAATTCCGTATAATTATTCTTAAAAATATGTAAAATAAATAAAATATTGTAATAATAATCAAAAATAATATATTTGTTTAATTATGGGTCTAAATATTTATAATTAGTAGTTTTAGCTTTCATAACAGTCTTTAAATAATATCGTTACAAATAATTTTTTGTAATCTTAAGATTACATTAGACTAATTATTGTACAACTAATGATAATATATTTTTTATTTGTCAAAATATTTAAAATTCTTTATATTATTGAACTCATAAATATCTTGAATACGGTGGAATTGGTCCATCCATATATTTAGTAATATATTTTAAAGGGGTTATAAATGAAAGTACTATCATTTATTGAATTTGTATTTAAGTTATTCGTCTATAGAATAATACAAATTATAAGTACTTTATTCTAAGAATCTAAAATGGATAAATGCATTATATACTAGTTACGTACATCGCACCTCACTTTGTATTATTTCATATGTTTGATTAATATATAAAATGATTAATATAAGTTACACCTTTAACAAAGTAAAATATTAATAACACGATTATTGCTATATTTAAGTTTATTTTTCAAATGAAAATGTCTTAAAAACCATATATTAATCCCCAATACTGATCATTCAGGAACAAATTTTATTTAATTATTTTCGCTGTAATTTAATTATAATTATAATTATTAATTATATATACAATTGAAAGGAAAATATCCCAAGCATTTTCAAATGTACAATTTTAAAAATGTAATCCAAGAGTTTAATCAAGAAGTCTGTGATGTAATAGTTTTAGCTGCCCACCCACTGGGCGATGCCCAGAATGTTATTGGAAATATGCGATAGCAAAAATAATTCTAGATCCTATTCCCCATGATTTATGATATAACATGTGATTATAGGGAATCCTATTAGGGCGTTCTATGGTAGTGGTAGTGGTAGTGGTAGTGGTAGAGGTATTAGTAGTAATAGTATTATTATTAGTAGTAGTAGTAGTAGTAGTAGTAATAGTAGTAGTAGTGGTAATATCAATGGTAGTAGTAATAGTAGTAGTGGTAGTAGTAGTAGTTAAATCAATGGTAGTAGTAGTAGCGGTGGTATAAGTAGCAAAGGTAGTATACATCTATTATGGAATTTTCCATTGATAAATACACATATTTTATTTTGCTTATAAAACACGGACTAGACACAAGTCGAGGTAATACTAGGAAAGTTGTTGGCAGTCTGCCAATAATTACTAGGTCAATGTGCGAGTGTAGCGATTGCGTGCGTTTTTTGTTTGTAAACAAAGTCTCAGGAATACCAAGTATATGGACGCACGCAACTCTACAGTTCAGTTTAAGTACAATCCTTGGTCCTAAAAGGTCCGTTTATCTATTATGAAATTCATTACGATGTATGTGTATGTCTTGTTCAGTGCGTTGGGCATGACAGTATCACTTAATACAAAAGATACTTTGCCAGAAAACCTCAAAGTTCATAGTGCAACAATTAAGGTAAATCAAAGATTATCAAATTTATAATGAGTTATGCTTTGTTAATTCTTGTTCATTTATAAATATCTAGAAAAACAGAGAGAATTAATAAATATATAAATCATACGAGAGAAAACCAAAATATAAAATAATTTGCATTGCTAATTTAAAAAATTTTGATTGTTAGTTTGGTTTATTTGTTTGTTATTTAAACTTATTAATAATTCTAGTGAATGCATAACTTGATGTATATATAAATATATATGAATATATATATATATATATATATATATATATATATAGTACAGTCTAAATAAAGGTACATTTTTAGTTATAATTATTGTTATCGAATAACGCCTATAACTATTTACAGATATATATATACACTTATATACTTACACCCATATACACATATATATTCATATATGTATGCACACACACACACACACACACATATATATATATATATACATATATATGCTTATATGATCCGTTATATGATCGTGTGAATGTACTAAATACTATTTAGATATGTGTCCATTAATTCTATCATAACTGTATTATACACGTGAACAGTCGAGATCGCAAACATAAAGGTAATATTTTAGAATTAAAAGTTCAAATTTTATAATTAATCTAACTTTAGTTATGCATACAGTTAATATATACAGTGAATATACAATGTATATTAATGTATATTATGTTATTATACATACGTACCTATCTAGTTTTAAATATTCTAGTTAACTCTTTAAGAATATATTTATTAGCATTACTTTACTTGGACTTTAGTTTCGTGTACTTACAATTATTGTTTTTACATCTATATTGACGACTTAATAAATATTTACGATTTAGTTCAATTATGTAAAAAATATATAATGTTGTTATGCTATTAATATTATTAATGGTAATTTAAAATCTCGAATTCTTATAACAGATATTTAAATACCTAACGATTTTTAGAAATTTAGATATATTTCTGTATTGATTGTAATTTAGGCCAATTTTATATTTCTGCGTATTCTGGAAAAAAAAACGAAATGATTAATGTTCAATATGAATTAACTATATATTATCATATCAAAGGTGGAGTATGACAATGACTACGGGTACAAGGAGATAAAGGAGATGATTGGAAGATACGCTATCTCTAGTCATATCCGACGAGTCACCGGAGAACTTATTTCGCCAACTGACCATAGGGGTGTTAATCAGGGATGTGGACTAAAACTTCACGGCGAAAACTTCACAGCTCCCGGTTAGCGCTAGCTACGAGTAGGAGTTATAGGTAGCAGATAAGTACATCTCCCAGGTACTTATTAACTGTAATATGTCGTAATAGCATTACCTAGAGTATATTAAGTTATTGCGTAATAGTATGACGTAACTTTTTGTATAAATACCTTACTGCAGTTAACAGAATAAACGACCACAGTAAGCTTACGATAAAATACGATACAGTAAAATACGATACTAATCCGTAGAGTGCCGTTCACATGACTACATTATAATATACTAATATACAACTAAACGGACTAATGATTAATTCAATGTTTTATATAATCACATTTATCGAGTAGTATATTGAATACTTAACAACTTTAATTTAACAAATGTCTAGATAACATTCTAAAATAGCTTAATATCATTCATTACTCAGGCTAATTAGTATATTTAATTGATAAATAATAATAACGAATTTAGATAGTTAACCATGACGGAATGTATATCATGCGATATGTCGTAATACTCGAATATAGCATTCGTGATACACACCTTCAGGTCACCTGTGGATAGCGCTTGTTCAGAGAGGTCGCTGTAGTTTCAAGGTCAAGGTTGACCGGATGTCGAGACTCCACAACGCCGTCGCGGTCATCGTTTACGACCACAGCGAGAATGACGCACTGGTCACTATGCACCATTACGGTAATCATTACATAATATTAGTGAGATCGCTTGCCGTATAATACTCGTGCAACCTTAACGGTAAATCTAAATTCATCTTTTATTGTACGAGACTAGGATTATGCTTGAATATATATTTCAACGTGATTGTGTTTGAAAGTGTTTGTTTGTAAGGTGTACTTGTTGCCTAGTGATTAGTCTATTATATAATAGTTGTTTTATTTTCCTTTTAATTCTTATTATCCGTTAATTGCAAGCTTTGGCGAAAAGAGTCAGTGCTTATATAACCCAGGTTTAATGAAATGATACATTAAGCGTGATACCTGTAAGAATTATAATTGACCGTTGTCCATTGACCCCTGAACCCGTTACCACTTATGAGGGCCATGCATTTATCGTAAACGCCAACGAACGCGATATTGCGGGCGTTTTGGCGGTTTGCCAATATACTGTGGAAATATTCCATTGACCGCTGGTCATTTGGAAGGCAGCCAAATCGTCATTCCATTGTATAATGTTACATCATATATTCAATCATTGCATGCATAATGTTAATCTATCGTATCCTTATACGTATTCACATATAAACATGTTATATATTATTAATTAATATAATATATATAAACATGTATATTATACATATAAATATTTAATATTATATAATAAATATTCGTGTGTATTTTCCGAAGTATAGATAATATAATTGATAAGTATTATATAATTAGTACCCATTATAGTGTCGAATACATCTTCCGTATTCATTGGTAAATTGGATGGTGAGTGGATGACTACGTTACTAGGCAACGGCCGTAAAGTCAAAGTAACTATAGAAATGCAAAAGAAACTCCACGTTCTTGTGAAATACCCGAAGAAAGGTACAATTTATATATTCACTTTATACAACCTGCGAATTGTTTAAAAACAGTTATAATATAATATAATATATATAATATACTAGGGCAATTAATATATTAACAGCCATATAATATAATATATATAGTAATGTTATTTATATGTTTCCATCTTTAAATTTACTCTCCCTCGAAACAGAATCGTCAGTGGTTCTATATTTATGTTTAACGGCCATTAGTCTGATATCTTTGTCGGTTATATTAGTATCGATATTCGTAAATCTACGGGCAAGACAACATCGAAGTGAAATTGTAAAAGCTAGCAATCTTCAATTGGTTATTCTTAAATACAAACTAACGCATGGATAGTTACTACAAACGTAATTCATATATAACAGGTGCATTTTACACCCGTGTAATGTTCACGTAGAGATCACGTACACTGTACACTGTATACTGTACACTGTATACTGTACAGTGTACAATGTACAATGTACAGTGTACACTATACACTGTACACTGTACAGTCTAATGAAGATTTCTTACGCTGTACGATAAATAGAGCGAAATATGGGCCGTTTAAAAGTAACCTTGTAGCGTTAGTTTACATCTCTAAACATTTGTTTTACGCTACACTCTACGACTCACTTTCCATATACATTACATGACAGTGTTGTATACCCAATGTGTAGCGATATAAGACAACACTTCCGTTACTTTTAAACGACCTTTATTTTGTCATATTTATCAAACTTTTCAGTAGTCATTATAATTCAGACCGTTGTTCAGAATATTAAATACTTTAACTTATTTGATTATAATATTTAATATATTTGTGCGTAGTTCTATTAAACATCTAATATATATAATAGCGACTCGATCCTCTGTTAAAGTAAGAACAAGTATACTTTCTCTATTGAACGCTTACAAGAACTCAACTAAATCGCTTTTACAGATGTTCGCATCTAATGGGCTGAGAATACACAGACAAGCCTTGATCAATGCATCGGATAGACAGGATTCCGGATACTGCCAGGCCTAGAACTTCCAGATTACCTTCGACTAAGGAAACGCTCATTTAGGACTTGCTGCACGTGTACATAGAAAACCAGGCACCATAACAATACACTTTTATTATAATGTGATTATTTCTTAATGCCCCATCGAAATTATTTTTTTAATTATTTTTAAAAACTACAACACATTCATTGATACCGATAATCACTGTTTACAATTGTTTATCACTTAATTATAATTACAATCATTGTATTATTTAAGTGTGTGATTATATCAAATTTATATTAATTTTAATGTTCGTTGATATCGGTAAATATGTGTCAATATGGTATTATAGCACAACAGGATATTTACAAATATCAATTATATCTTGAGTCATATCATGATGTCATATCGTGATGTCATATCACATCACGATATGCATTCGTTCAGTACGTGGTTCATTATAATTGAAAACAGTAATATTCATAACAACATGGAAACATGGAAACCTCTTATGCAATATTTGTGATTATTTTATATTGAAATTTTTAAAACAATATTATTTATTTATCTAATATCAAAGAATTCTTTATCAATAAATTATTAATAATTGTAATTTTAAATCATTCTTCTACATGATTAGTATATAATATATATATATATATATATACTATGATGAATATATAATAAGTGATATTTACCTATATCTACTAGGCTAAATCTAGTTTAATGTTAGTAGATGTGTTAATCTCGTTATTTAGTTTCATATAATACTCATAAATATACATATAACATCATTTATTTTAAATTATTATTTTAATCGTGTTATTTATCTAAATTAATAGATAATTCTACAAAAGCTAACAATGTCAGTATTACCATTTATATTTTATAATTAGATATTAAAAGTTAACTTCAAAGTGGTTATTGTATTATGTAATCATAGTATGATAACAAGGCAATGGCTATTTCATTTAAATATTAGTTTAGTATTTTATCATCATATAGGAAATAAATAGCAATGAAATAGAATGTATCATAAATTATATATTCAAAGCAAAGGCGAGGCAAATGTAGTATGTTTTAGGAACTTAAAAATCATATATCTCTAGAAGACATATTATTATATAATGTTATGATATTAGAAATATTAATAATGGCTAATTTAAAAATTATTTTAAAATATGTTTAATATTAATTTCTCTTATTACTTTATTAAACTTATAATTTGTGTACACAAAATGTATTAATCAGCGATATCACTAATATATATATATAGATATTATAATAATATATATGATATCATTTATATAAAACATATTGATTACAATTATATATTCCATAATTAAACTAATAAGTAATTATACAATGTTGTATTATATAATTGTGATAAAATATTTTTTTAGTAATTAATAAATATTTCCATACAAAACTCATATGAATGTTAAAATTTTAATTTATTTCACAAAATTGTTAAAAATTTGCTTCAAACTTATTACAATCAATTTTAAATCCATATTATTTCCAAATTAATTATGAATATTTGTATATTATCTAACATAATTTATTCAAATACTAATATTGGTTCAACGTAGTAATGAAAATACATACCCAGTATTTTCATAAATGTATGTTTATTTAAGTTTTTATATATAAATTAAATATACAAACCTGCAGAGTAAAATAAGTTTATACTTGATACTCTAAACAACTGACATGAAGATTGGTTTGGTTGTTTAGATTAGAATACTTTACAAATATATTGAAGCCTGGTCAGACTGCTTTCAAAACGTATCTGCATAAGACCAATATTTGAAAATAAATTTTAAACATATACATAATTAATAGTATTTTGTGTTTATTTTATAATTTCCATTTATTTCTTGTATCTAATCTTTCTTATCTAATTTTATATTAATTTATTGTTATACCTCTGAGGTGTAGGTTATACGTTTAATATCCAGTACAATTATTAACCTAATATATCGATTAAATAAAAATAATTATATGGTAAATATAAATAAATATAATATAAATAATTTTTAAGAATTACATATTATGTCATTAAAGAATGTCTTATTTGACTTGTATATTTTACATTATGTAACTAACTTATATATATATATATATACATATATGAATAAATAACCATTATATTAGTAAATATATGTATTAGTAATATAAGTCTATACTAAACTATAATATATTATAGTAGTTGAATAATATATATATATTTAAATATATATAATAGGTTAACTTATATAACTATATATATTATAATAATTTAACATATACCAATTACTTTAAAGTATTTAATATTCAATATTAGTTAATGAAAAACCGTTTTCTTTATTTGATATTATATACTTTACTTTATCTAAATGTATATAATATCTATATGTATATAATTATATATATATATATAATTATATATATATTTATATGAAAAAATAATCTGTCTATGATAATTTAGTCTACAGACTAAATATATTTCAAAGATTAGAACATTATGTAATGAAATAATGTCTACGTTATTTGACTTTGTACTCGGTTTTCAAATACTATACAGATATAAATAATAGGAACTCAAAGAATAAACATTCATAAACAAATTCTGATTGTAAAATAAACTGTCAGTGATACGTTATTCTTTTTATGTTCTATATATAACAATCCGGTTTTCATGAAATAATATTTCACTATATAAATGTATAAAATAATGGTGATCTTTTACGACAGCATCTGGTTGATTAGTTCTTATATATGAATTGTATATTGCAATAAATACGTTTTGATATTTTAATATGTAATCAAATATTATAAATCAAATATATTTTTATAATTTAAATTCAATAAGTAAATATAAATATATAAAACGATTTCTAACCTTTATAAAAATAACATCAAAATAGTGGTTTATATATATGCATACAATATATATATATATATATATATATATATATATATATATATATATATATATATATACATAAATATATATATCAAATGTATAAATTAATGTCTGCTTTTCTATATTAATTCTTTAAGTGTAATATATTTAATAGTTAATTAAAAATAAATATTATAAGATACATGTAATTAACTATGCATTATTTAAAATTAATATTAATTATATATTTTCTTATAATAATCTACTTAAATATAGAGATATTATGATCGAATTCATATACTATATTAAGATAACATATTTCAGCTTATTAAGCGATTTTTAAGGTATTTTAAGCATTTTTTATCAACATATACAAATGAACGTTTTTAATAGTTGTGTTTATGTTTGAAGGAGATATGAAAATATATTAAAATTATCTGTCACGTAATTATTCCCCATATTAATATCTTAATAACATTCCGAGATTAAAATCATTATAAATCAACTTTTTATTACAAGAATTTAAATGATAAATAAGAACTAAATAGCGAATATATATATATATATATATATATATATATATATATATCCTAATATCTCTACTATGATCTATTATATATTATCTATTATATTTTAAATTTTATATTCGTATTTTCTCCTTTCTTATTTTTAATTTTAATTTTTTTTAAATTTGAATTAACCAATAATAATACGTATTATATATTTATCTATTATTAATTATATAATAACATAATGTGGTATTTTTTACACTTAGTATATTTAAATATTTCTATATTGAAATTAGTTTTCAGTATGAATTAAATAAATATAATTCGGAACTGTAAAATTAATTATATATTTTTTCAAATTTAAATTTAAAATGTATTATATTCTATACAATTGTTAATATAATAGAATATACACCAATGTAATATCATTATAGTGTATGTGTGTAGTTATAGAGCATCAAAAATAATAATGTGATGTGATAGTTTTAATTAGTTATTTGTTAAATTCTAAAAAAGTAACATAAATTATATTATGTAATGTAAAAAATATGACAACAAATTTTAAAATTTAAGAAAGTATGCACAATTTAATCTTGTATTAACAATATTGTTTGTGTAATTTTATTAAAGATAATTATATAACATGTACTAATAGTTACACCGTCTTGATTATTACTAATAAATAATTTAGATAACACAATGTATATTAAATTTTTAACTAAATAAAAAATTAAAACTAAAATTCCCTTCATTTTCATATGTGATATTGTAAATTAAAAATAAATAATTTGTAATAGTTATATAATCTAGTTTTTGTATGTTCCCAGGAAACACAATTATGTAATAATAATATTATATGTGCTTAATTGAATTATTTTTAAAATAAATAATAATTACATGTTTTAAATCATTAAAAAAAACTATTACAACTCTATATACCCAGGCAACATAGTTATGTAAAATCCTTTGATGAAATAAAAATAAAATAATAATATAAAGAAATTAATCCATGAAAAACATTAAATTACCTGGATTGGTTGCAGGGTTTGCTAATTACATAGTATGTACTACATAAATAAATCTAAGTATATCAAACATATATATTTACACAATTGTAATATTTATTTTTATTCAATATCAATAATATATTCCTATCAAAAAGAATCATAGTTTTATAAAAAATTCCATGTTTTCCCAAAAAGCAGAAATATGTATTAGTTAGGTACATCTTTTGATGCATCCTAAAAATTAAAAATAATATTAAAAAAAATATGAAATAAAAAAATTACATTATCTAGATTGTTTGTCAATTATTGGATAATATTAAATATATATATATATATATATATATATATATATATATATATATATATTATGTAACATAAATAACATAATATAAAAAATCAATTCACCTATATTTGGGTCTTTTTTATTAAACTTTTCACCAAGCAATTTGATGCTGTAACTATTATAAATTCTTATATAATTATGATGAATGAACTAGATTTATAATATAATTGTATTACATGTAAACTATATGTTATTAAAAGATACTAAAATGATATAGGTTTTTTTCTTGGGTTTAGTTTGATTGGTTGCTGTTCTTATATATTAAGATATTATTATATTAAACAAATCTTAAAAACATTTCATTGCGCTATATAACATTGAATTAGAAGGTGAGCAAATACGTCATTGTAATTTAAACATAGCAATTAAATACTTACATAATATATTATGACAAAATAACATGATAAATTATCTAATAGAAAACATTTATTTAAATAATTATTTATTATTATTTATATATAATGTAATGTTTGCTCTTTTAACTAATAAACGATATCATATATTTTATGTATTATTTAATAGTTTTTAAATTTGATATATATATATATATATATATATATATATATATATATTATTTTAAATATCAATGTTTATTATTATCAGTAGATGGACAATTAAAATACATTTATTATGAGCTAGTATAGAATATGTGTGATATATATATATATATATATATAATTTATTAAATTAATATTTTGTATTGTAATGCTAATTATTACATAATTTAAAGCTTTTTTATAATTGTGACTTTATGTTTAAGTTTAGGTATACATTAACATTAACAACATACATTAACATAGTAGATATTAAACTATTATATCATTAATTATTAGTGTAAAGGAGTAATTGAAAGTATCTAATTTAAATAAAACTGCAAATAAATTCAATAATTATTATAATTTTAAATTAATTACAATTATATATATATATATATATATATATATATATATATATTAATTATTTATCGAATCCCATTTCATATTAAGCTTATATTACTAAAATGTATACTCTATTATTGAAATTATTATTGAATGTTGAATTATTTTGGTTCCCAATAAATAATGAATGTGAGTTGATGTTAACATTAGTAATAATGTGATTTTATTAAAAAATATGTATAATTTAACCATAATTTAAACCTTTTAATAATAACACTACTACTATGTTTTTTTTATATTGAAAGTAATTTATTGATTGAGAATTTGAATATATTCTCAATATAAAACTAAATTATTAAATGTATAACATATTATTTTGATATTTAATAATAAGCATGATCCACACAACTAATAAACAAACTAAATTGTATAATCAGAGATATGCATCTATATGAATACATATACACCACAAGAGATTATGTCTATTTTATATAATTAAAATTATAAAAAACAATGTAATACAACTTATTTTAGTAATTTTATTTTAAAATATTATTTTTGTAATGCATAATTTCTTTTATAACATTTATTATTTTTGTATATATATCAAAGTATTTTATAAAACTATTCCAGTAAACATTCCAGGTAATTTCAATTCATTTTTTTGCATAGCATAATTTCTTTTATATATTTTTTAATTTGTTTGGAAACTTCAAAAGATTATACAAAACTGTTAAGTCGTCCTATTTACTGGGTATATTATAAAAGATAATATATAATATTTTATTTAGAAATTATATAAGAATTTATAATAGTTGCATCTGCTGTCTTGGATAGTGATATAATTCCAGTAAGCAGAGTGATTTAGTAATAAAAAATATCTTACAAATCAATTAATAATATTTTGATGTTTACACAAAAATAAAAATAATATATAAAAGTTATGCAATGCAAAAAAATGTAATTGCTTGAATTGTTTACTCTAGTACTGTTTATGCAAACTATCCAGGTAATTACATTTTTGTATTGCTTAATTCCTTTTATATTATTTTTTACCTATATAATTCTACATAATACCTACATAATTCTATTTATTAGGTTTGTAAGTTTTTAATAATGATGATATGACTATTATAACATATTGTGCTAAATTATAATAAAATTATTATTTATTTTAAAGATAAAAAAATATATATGGGTATTAATTATTAAATACATATTCTAGGTAATTTCCTTCGTCTGTTTTATAATATGTAAGACATATATATTCTTTTATAGAAAATAAATCAAAAATACCTGAGTAGGTCTTTATTGTAGATTAATAATATAATTTACGATACGAATATAAATATAATGTATTCTAAATACAAATAAATATATTTTCAATTTCTATCATTTATCAACAAAATATTATCATACTCAATTATTTTTATGTGTAATAGTAGATTTATATATATATATATTATATATAATTTCAGTTGCAGATATATGTAGGTATTGCTGGGTATACCCATGAATGTATAGTTATGAATTTATTATTAATTTTTTTATTATAAATTAACATATATTAAATTTTAATTTTAATTATTTATTTTTATTTTAATCATAAAATAAATGGCAAACAGGTGATGTAATAGTTTTATCAAATATGTGTTAAAAAATTATTTAAACACATAAAAAAAATTATGAAATGTAAAAGATGAAATTCATCCATGATATATGTTTTTATTATATAATAATATATAGTATATTTTTTTTAATAACTATATACAATTATATAATGGATACGTCATCTGTTTTTTAAAATAAATTATTATTTTTTTGAATGCTTATTTATATAGTTTATGCAAATAATATCTTTTGTATAATTATACAAAAGAGAAATAATGGAGTTTATTATAATTAATCCCTATATGGATATATCTATATATATGTTATAAATTTAATATTCATATTTATAATAAGTTTTATTTTTATTTTTTTTAAATTATATATGATATTATGTTTATTATCAGTAACATACAATTATTATTAAGATTTTGTGAGAATCAATGTAAATTATTCAATGGATAATTTGATCAAAGAATATGATATAATTGAACTGAATAAAGAAATTGAACTAGAAGTTTTAACACATGACTCAATCGAAAATCAAAATACTGATTGCAGTAACTATCCGACCTCTACAAATGAAATTGAACGTTGTAATAATAAACAGAATATAAATATATTTAATAAAAATAATTATAATGTAAAAATGTACTATTGTATATTTTCTAAAATAGCTATTTAGTATATTTACATATATATAACTTAGTAATTATTATAATAATAATAGTTTTCAAAATTTAATATAAATTATTATATATTTAATAATTATTTAATAATCTTTTGAATTTCAGAAACCAGTATTTTATCATATATAGGAGAACATGTTTTAAATAGAAGATTTACAAGTTATATGCTACCATGGATTATTAATGATATACAAAATACAAATAATTATAAAGTATGTCTTTGTTGGAGGGTTGGTCTACTATATTTCATGTTTATATATAAAATATTATACTAAATATTTATATTTTCATCAATAATACAAACACCTCTAAATGTTCGTAGATGAATTCTAAAATAATAATAAATTTCACAATTATAATTGTGAAACTATAATATCGTATAATAATGTAAGCTTTATAACAGCCGGCAATGTGAGATAAACAATTGTCTCATATGTATTATATTATTCATTTTTTATGATCGATTATTAATTTGCATTTATGAATTTAAAGTAAATATATTTACATATATAAATATTATATAAATAATATTAGTTATTTTATATATTGTCAATTTATATTTAATTTAATTTATATAATTTATAACATTTTATATTTTATCAATTTAAATTATATTTTTATTCATGCAAATACCTTTAATTAATAATTATTTAATAGGTTATTAATGGATTATTAAAAATAACTGTACGAAAATATGATAATTATGATCATAAAGCACTATATGAAGATATAATTTTAGAACACGATATAGACAAAATTACTTGCTTCACAATATGTGATAATTATTATTTATATAATAATAAAGATAATAATTCAGTTGAAGGCTTTGATGTTACAACTACGGGTAATAAATCACAGGAAAGTTCTAAATATAATCGAATTCATATTCACCAACAAACATTTGGAATATCAACATTTGGATATGTAGTAGAGAAAAATGAAAATTTTACATTTCATTTATTTGAATCATCTGATAAATATTTGGTTTTTATATTTAACTATAATAAAATCAATATACATGTTCATATTGTAATTAAAATACTTTTAAATCCACAGTAATATATTAAATAAAATTAATTATTATATCTAATGAACACGTGTATAAATTTTATAGTTACATTCTAAAAAAAGTGTATGTTAAAATATGTAAATATTTATAATAATATGAATTTATTAAATATAAATGTAAATCTATTGGTTTAACGGATATTCATTATAATTACACTTATCCTGTTTTATTTATTGTTTGTTCTTGCATAATACTAGTTGATTAAATCTTATTTAGCATTATAATAGAAAACTAACTGTAGAGATATGCTAATGCAAACTAAACTATGACAATAACCGAATCTTGAGATCATATTGAAATGCGTTATAGACCAAAGATTAATCTTTGTTTATTAAACACTTAAGTTACTTACATGGAATATAGTTTTTAACGAAAAATAAATAATTTGCATTTACTTTCATAATATCGATGGGTGATTATCTTTGTATTTTCCGTAGTGTATATAATATTGCAATAACTATTCCACCTGGGTAGGCTGATGAAATTCTAAATATAATTACTGTATCATCAAATTTCCGAAAGAATATACACGATGATTCATCATTATTAATTAATAAAACAAGTAAGTTAAATATTATATTGTCCGATTAATTCGTAAAATTATAATAATTTATATATATTTAAATAAAAATGATAAAATAAATATCATAACTTTAAAATAATTTATAATATAGTTTATAATTCGTTGCCAATTAGAATCAAGTAAAGCATTGCATATGACCATGAGTCACCTATACGAAGTCAAATATGAAGGAAAGGTGGCTGTCGTAAATAATGCAAATTCTGCAAAATTAGTTGATGATATCATATCTGGGTTATATATTATAATAGTATTTGTCCATATAGGTTACTTTTAAATATTAATGATTTTATACTCCCTTCATGTTGTATAACTATTTCCAATACACGCAATCATATGCTACCCTCTATTTTCAGTTTATGCTTTCAGTGCACTTTAAGAAGATTTAATAGTGATACTAGTTTGCATGGTAGTCTGACGTCGTCAGAAGCAAGTAATGAATCTTCATTTACTAACATATCAGGTATAATAAGTTATTATTTAGATTTAATTGGAAATAATCAATATTTCATTTTAATATATTTATGACAGTATTTAAATTAAATTTATTATACCCAAATAAATATTATTAAGTACATATATGTAGATAATAAGTACATTAAATATTAATATATAAAACTAATACACATCAAATATATAATAGTTATATATATAACAGACATTATATATCATTATATGCCGATATTATTATAATATTCATATTTAATTAGCCACCTATAATAATTGTTATTACAGAACTATCATTATCTCGAGAACGTAGTGTTAGTTTCGGATTTAGTTATGCAAAAGATATCCAAATTTTTCAGGTTATATCATAGTTAAAGTATTTAATATTAAATATCTAAGTATTTAAGATAAAATAATGCTTATGGTAAAACTTATACCAAATGAATATCTATATTAATAGTTGTTTATATTAATTATATAAAACTAAATCGACTTAATAGTTAGGAGAAAACGAAATGTTCACAATAAGTACAAATATGAAACAAATAATCATGCGAAGGAGTTATGAAGATATTTCTTTTTGTGCACAGGTTTCATATTTAATCATTTATTACGTTATTAATTAATTTATTAAACAATTATTATATAATATATTTATCAAATAAATATAACTATACATAATAACATATTTGATATAAAAGGGAATACAATCAAAGTCGCATTTTGGAATTGTTGCAAGAGAACCTGAAAATAATTCTTCTATTTACTGTTATGTGTTCCAATGCTCCGATAGTTCAATTGTAAGTTGTGTTATATATTATAACCTTAAGCTATTATAATATTGTATTAATTATAGATAATATCAATCTATGAGATATATATTAATATATATATATATATATATATATATATATATATATATGTATGTGGGTATGTGTGTATGTATGTGTGTGCGCGTATGTGTGTGTGTGAATGTGTATTTGTAGGTATATGTGTATGTATATGTATATGTGTATGTGAGTGTGTTATGGTATTTTGGTTTGTATGTGTGTATGCGTGTGTGATGTCTGTATCTATTTAATTATATTTTCAAACTATTATTTTGCCTATATATACGACAATTATTGCAAAATAAATTAATTACGAAATTTATTATTATTTAGATTTTGAAACTTTATAAATATATATTAAATAAATAATTTCTTTTGTATATTTTTCAAAGGTTAGTGATATAATGCAGACGTTAAAGCAAGCTTTTCAAAGTTCTTTCAGATTGTCTACAAATCTCAATGACGTTTGCCACGAATGCCCTATGAATCAGTACCACCTTTTCTGCAAACAAATCCAACGTGAGTGATATGAGTTGTAATAATATAACAAATTACAAATGTTTTATCATTTATATTGCCTGTCATCGATATAGCGTTGGACATCAAAAGTAGACTTGAATTAATGATTAAACGAATTCAAAAATTTTCTAATTGCGATAAAGACAAATTTATGGATATTATTGAAAAGGTATATATTTAAATCGATTAACTATTGTCTATATATGTATCAGATATATATTAAAGTTATTGAATATGTAGAATTGAATATTTATATTTCAGTATGAATCGAACAAACATAATAAAATGATCACCTGCCAAATGATAATGAAGACACTCAGACTTATGTGTGAGCATAAACAAACGCTACATTGCCATTCAAAACTATCAAATAATACTAATGATGTAAGTGAAACTATTTAATATCATTGATACATTTGTACTTATAAATTGCTATACAATGATAAGTGATAATTAGAAAATATTGGAACTGGAATTATAAATTTAACACTTAATTAAATTTTAATTTTTAATACAAATGAAATTTTGTAATTTTTAATACTAATGAATATTGCTAGATAAATATTTTATAAGCAATTTAGTTTGTGATATAATCATTTAAAATGATTAATATTATATTGTAAATATATTTTAATATAATATGTAATACATAATTTTATACTACATCATATTTATAATAAACTAATCTATATAGAAACATAATCATTTAACAAATATTTAACATATTTAACAAACCCATTTAACAAATAAATTGATTTAATATTTAATATTATAATAATACTTATGTTAAATAATTATTTACTTCATAAGATAAATAATTAATATATTATTTTTAATTTTTCAGATAATATTAATTGATACAAATAAACTTGTTGAAAAATTTGATATTTTTAAATTGAAGGCTAGACGTTCATTTTCTAATATTATAAAGGTTTGAAGTTTGTATTAATTAAGCATATTATTTATTGTAATTGGTATTTATTGTTAAGTAGTAGTTCACGTATACAATAGAAGTATAACAATAAGAAAAGTATTAAGAGTGTACATATATATGTAGCATATAATCTAAATTATTTAAATTTCAGACAATTAAGATTGATGACAAATTTAATAAAAAAGATAATCACATAATTAAGAAAAAGGTTCGATATGCAATTAAATTAGTATATATATATATATATATATATATATATATATATATATATATAATTAAATAACTCCACCTCCATAATATAAATAGTAACATTATCAATATCAATAATATTTACTATTTAACACATGATATATAGTATATAATATAGCCTTGCATTAAAGTAAATATCGTATGTATGTTGATATTATTCAAATTGCATGTAAAACTGGTTTGGCAGTGGTTGGCATTATATTTAGGTGAAGTTATTATATTGATTGCATCTTAAAAACATGTGTTGATCTCTTTAGATGCGTATGGTAGATATGATAGATTTAAATATATATGATAGATCTTGATAAATATGTTAGATTATACAAACCTAGAGTTATATACCAATACTACTCCAGAACAACTGTAACTACTAGTTTATACTGCAACAATAGAAGATAATGTAATATATTATAATGCATTTCATATTCAGAGTGCAAAATGTATGTCATCGTTTGAAGATGTATCATGTATTGAGTTTGTATCGAATTGAAATAAAATGAAATTAAAAATAATCATTAATAATAATAATAATATAATAATAATAATATAATAATAATAATATAATAAACAATATAATTCACTAATATATTATTATTTATTTCTTTTCTTCGTATATATTCTATCTAAATTTACATATTTACTATTTAAATCGGATACCATGCAATTGTATTGTAATTCTATATAAGATTCATAGTTCATTTTATATAATGAATATAATACCATTTAGTATTAAAGAAGATGAGTATCATAATGTATCAAATAAGAAATATTGCATGACAGATCATGCAAATAAAGAACCATTGAATTATTTAACTTTATCCAATGAATCAAGTCATAGTTTTAGAATGAGAAGCTATATCAAATCAAAGTTAGTGATAAAATTAATATATATTAATATAATTGTAATTAATACATTATATAATTAATTATTGTTTAGTTAATATATATATATATATAAAGTTAAATTTGCAATTAGATAGAATTGTCAAATTCTGGAAGATTCAAAAACTATGTATGTATATAATATGATTAAAATATATATTAATATCAGTTACAAGGCAAGAGGTTGTAAATAGTTAAAATATAATAATATATATATCTACATATGAAACTAAATAAATTAATTAATATTACTGAAATGTATTATATAAAAATAAAAGAAAATATAAATACGTCATTGGAGTATTCCGGATTAATATATAATTAATCTCTCTCCATCTGTGAAACTTTATGATTTATGAAAATCTTTATATCATTATAAATATTTTTAAATTTACATTTTGTTGCAATTTCAATTTACTATAAATTAAAATTATATTAAATAAAATATTAAATAAAATTCTAATATCGATTACAAAAAGTAGAACCTTTGCAATGTATAATCACATATGATCTGAGTTGGTCAGGAAATAAATAGTTAATATAATATTAAATTAATGAAGTTATAAGAAATTGTGTAATTATACTGTAAGTATATAAATGTCACTTGACTATTCTGTCATTCTCACTGACTAAGTCGAGTACATATTTAAGTGAATACATATCTAAAAATAACTCTCAATGTAAAATAATATGATATTAATAAATAAATCGTATTGTAAAATAATATGATATTAATAAATATATCGTATTCCGGAGATGATTTTTAAATTGTACAATATTTAACAAAATCGAATTCCTAACATATAGAAACAATTTAATATTAATTATAGAATGAATCCAGACGCAAATACATTGAAAAATAAAACAACAAACCGCCCAGTTGCTTGGAGACTGAACATTCTAAACGCAATTGTTGCGAAACCGAATAGGAGATGTTGGTATAATAATTACAATTAGTTAATATATAATATATATTGATAATTAATAATGAATTAAAATTAATATAGTATATATAATGAATTGAATATTGAATACGTAAGTATACTAAAGTATATATACTTTAATAATAATATATTTTAATAATATGTATCAATAAATTAATATTCGTATTGAATGAATATAAAAATAATATAATATAATAATAAAGTAATAATTTAAAATTAAATTTACTATTTAAATGATTATGTATACATCATTATTACTGATAATTTTAATGTAGCTTATAAATTACCGAAAACAACTGATTCTAAACCAAGATATGAAATTGTTAAAAATCGTTGGAGAAAGTCAATTTTAGAAATTATCTTACTTATTAAAATGGATAAAGAAAATAAACATATTGAGGGTTAGATATATGATCCCATATTGTTATTACTATATTATTATATTACTATATTTATATATATATATAAATATATATAGTTATAATCGATAATTACTTGTTGGTAATACCAATTAAATTAACGGTATTATTCCCCAGAGTTCACTACATTTCCCATGTAAGTATAACTACTGAATACTGAATTCAATATTCCCGTGCATTCTTGAGAGCTTATTCATTATATTTTTTAATAATAAATTCCATGGACCTTCGTAACTAACAAAATACCAAAAATCAAGCATTTAACTTAACCGAGTAGTCACTTATTCGAAGTAATCCTTAATATTCCCACTAACCCTGTCCTCTCATATCTTAATATCTCAATAGAAAGTATAACTAATTTTATTTATTAAAAGTTAATTATTTTTTATAGAAAAACAAAATAAAATAAAAGAAGTTGAACAAAAATTAGATTATGACGATTTAATTGAAGACACTTCATTTGCTGATATCAAAATTGCAGTTGATTATAATGACATCAAATGTATTAAAGACAAAATAAAAAATGGTTTTACGTTATATTAACTATAGATACATAATATTTATTCTATATTATATTATAATATAATATGACTATAATTTAAATATATAGTTAAGTTTTAATTAAATATGTGCACTAATTCATTTCCATTGTTACGATTTGTAGGAGTTAGTAAAGAACAAAGAGGTGAAATTTGGGCGAAATTATCAGAATTTAACAAGAGTGAAAACAATAACATCAATTATTTCAATATTTTAAATGAATTAACTCGATATCAACACTCTATAATAATAGATCTTGGTTAGTATTTAATCAATTGCATAATTGTCAACAATAAAGATAAAATACAATATAATAATGTTATCATATTTATAATATAAGTAATATTAATTAGTATAATTATTTTTATGTAACTAGTAATATTTGTAGTTAGTTTTAAACTTAAAATAATAGTTTAAATATTGTTAATTTTAGTATATATAGTTTGTGAATTAGATTTATTTCAATCTAAACATTAAAATCAGGGAGAACATTTCCCAATCATCGTTATTTTGAAAAAGAACTCGGTCCTGGTCAATTATCATTATTTAATGTTCTGAAGGCGTATTCATTACTAGATGGTGAAGTTGGTTATTGTCAGGGATTATCATTTGTAGCTGGACTACTACTAGTTCACGTTAGGATAACATTTTCTAATACAGTATATTGATAAGTATTACGTACCTATTATCACAAATATGAATAGTGGTACAATATGGAATTATAATAAGTTATTAATGGCCATATATGGATATATCTATATTTAGATGGACGAAGAGAAAGCTTTTAAATCACTACGTTATCTGATGTACGAAATGAACTTTAGGTTGCAATATAAAACTGATATGAAATATATGCAGGTTAATTTCTTTAATTATACCGATTAATATAATTAACTCAATTCTAGTATATATATATATATATATATTTATACATATATATATATATATATATATATATATATATATATATATTGTTATTGTTATTGCCATTACTATTACTATTGCTATTGTTATTGTTATTGTTATTTTTATTGTTATTGTTATTGTTATTGTTATTGTTATTGTTATTTTTATTGTTATTGTTATTGCTCTTTCTATTACTATTACTATTACTATTGCTATTACTATTACTATTACTATTACTATTACTATTACTATTACTATTACTATTACTATTACTATTACTATTACTATTACTATTACTATTACTATTACTATTACTATTACTATTACTATTACTATTACTATTACTATTACTATTACTATTACTATTACTATTACTATTACTATTAATATTACTATTACTATTACTATTACTATTACTATTACTATTACTATTACTATTACTATTACTATTACTATTACTATTACTTGTACTAGTACTATTACTATTACTATTACTATTACTATTACTATTACTATTACTATTACTATTACTATTACTATTACTATTACTATTAATATTACTATTACTATTACTATTACTTGTACTAGTACTATTATTTCTATTTAATTGAAGAATTTAATTTCATAATTTATTGTTGGGTTTACAGTTTCAGTTGTACCAGTTTTCCCGACTATTACATGATAAACATGAACTGGTATTCAACCATCTTGAGGCATATGAACTAGCTCCTATCCATTACTGTGCACCTTGGCTTCTGACAATGTTTGCGTCCGAGTTTCCAATGTCATTTGTGGCGAGAGTATTTGGTTTGTATTATTTCTAATTCATTATTAAAATATATATTTATAAATATTATATAATTTTAATAATATTATAATTATATATGATCGTTATTTACTAATAAATTCTCATTAATATAACTAAAGTTATGATAATACTGATACACGATATCGATTGGGTAATATTATTAATTGATATTTTTGAATATCAAAGAAAGGATTACATGATATATGCAATGTATTTCGAATAACAAATAATTATATTAATAGCTTGAGCTATCAAAGTATATGAATTAAAGAGTATATTTTATATAGATATAGATATTTATTGAGATATTAATTTATAAATTGAATTTTAAGTATTGCTTTTAGTCATTTTTATTTAATGATTTCAATATATAATTTTTGTTATATTTGAATAAATTCATATAATGTACGATAATTGTAATTGTAATACTGCTGAATCTGTCCCAAACAGATTTATTAACTATAAGTAATTAAAATTCGAATTAAAATGATTTTATTTTTTTAGAAAATTGGTTAAATTAAGTAAAACTAATCATAAATAATAAAATTGTGAAAATAATTCTATACTTATCTTAATAATTAACTTATACGTTAAGGCATTTTTATTGTATATATTTGTATTTGAAATTTTATAAAATATTGTCCCACAATACCATTCGTAAATTTACTAAAAGATAATTAATTACAATTTTCATATCATATGCATTTAAATGTTTGTAATATACATTGATATGTATCGGAATTTTTAGTTATATTTTTAGTTATTATAATGTCATTTAATTTATTTTTATTTAAAAATATATTTTCCAAATAGCAAATTATTTATACTTTTCATACAAAAAATTTTGATTCGAATTATATTTTGTAAATTATATTTTTTTACCAATTTATTAACATATTAATATATAAATATATTATCATATAAAAATAAAATATTTGTAGGAATATTATTAAGCCGAATATAGGTCAGATTTGTGCATATAATAATCGTAAAATAAATATACATTTCCATTAAATACTTTTAATAATCATTAATTATTAATTTAATAGAAAAAAATATTACAAATTCAAAGAATTATCAAGAATTTCCTGAATATTAATATTTTTCCTTGTAAATTATAACAAAATTAATAAATTTATAAGTTTGTTATAAATGGATTTATGTTAAATTTAAAAAAGGATTTATATTTATTTTTGTTTAATACCATGTTTAACCCTTTACTTCCCGCGGATTTTTGTATTTATTATAAATTTATACTATTACTCACATAACATACTTTTACAGTATCAAATAATAATAATCGATAATTATAAGTTATCATATTTTTAAAGAGAATTTAATTATCTTTTTAATGAAATTCATATTAATGATGTATAGTTAATTATTAATTAATTATTATTGATTAAATAAAATTATTTACAAAATAATATATATATTTTATACTGAATAACATAACTAATGTATATAATATTAATACATTAACTAATTATATATTTTTAATACCATTATATAGGTAATAGCCTAACTTTTATATATAGATTGTATTTGAAAATAATTGTTATTAAAAAAGTTACGATAATTTATATTTTGGAAAATTATTTTTCACAATGAATTTACGCAATAGATCTCCATTTTATACTTTATTTACACCAATAATGATGAGTAATCGGCAGTTTACAATTTATATATATTTCCATTTGACATTGTCAATTAAATTATCCTTATAGATTAAGTTATTTAAAAGCTAGAAATACAATTTTTAATTTTGCAACTTTAAATAATTTACCAACAATAAATTAGATATCCTGTAATAAATTAGATATCGATTATTATTGTAAAAAGTGTAATATATTTTTATGTATACATCTTAAATAATAATTACTCATTAACTACTATTTAGTATTATTTCTAGGTTTAATTTTAATATTTATAATTTTTTAAATTATAGAATTTCAAGGAATAATTTGTAATATTCTAATATTAATCAATTATCAATACTACTACTATAAGATGTTCAAAGTAACTTATATTTACTATTAACTATATTCAATGATAGATAATATTACATATTTATAACTATTACAAAATAAATCATATTTAGTAAAAATTTACATTGTAGTTACATATAGTTTATTTTATCGCATAGTATATATATATCGCAAGTATATATTTCAAAAAAATCATTTCTAAATAAAATATTTTGATTATTTGAAATTTGAATTTTTTTCATGAAAAACACTTAGAAATCAAAATTAAATTTGTAATATTTTTTTCATCATTACACATTTCATAAGGAACAAATATAACTAATGTAATATTGCTTATAAATTTTACAATATTTTAAGAACAAAAAATTTCAAATATATACAACAAATTATTAAAATTTAATTTTTCTGGAATTTCCTAGTAACAATTTAAAATATATATTAAATATGTTTTAATTTAATAATATCTCATATACAGATTTTGACCTTTTTCATTATTAAAAAATCATTATTACCAATCAATTTTATAATTTTAATATTGCTCCTATATTTTGCATGTTAAATATTGTATCTCACCCATGTTAAATTTAAATGGGATTTGAGCTCATAACCATAATTAAAAAAAATTAAAATTTATATATATTCATTATAACTCATATTTACTATATATGATAGATATATATATATATAATATATATAATATATATAGATATATATAATACTATATACTAAATATAATAGCCAATAAATAATATTGAAAAATGTATCAAAGTGATCCAGCCTAATGTACACTGTACAATATACGGTATACATTATATAGTGTATATGGTACACATTTAGTTCTAGTGATGACATATTAACTTTTAGTTATGTTACATATTTAACATTTTATATTATAATTATTACTTTCCTTATTGCATTAATAAAATCAGAAACTTATTATTTGGAATTAAAACCAATAAATAACTAAATTAATTAATTTTGTTTTCAAAAATAAATTTTAAAGTAAAAATTAATTTAAACAAAATGTAACTGTTATTGTAAATAATTGATATTCCTTATTTTTTGAAGTTGATATGATTTTCGTATTAATTGTATAATGTTTACTTTATTTAAGTGTTTATATTTTTATATTTTTTTAAAATAGAAAAATAATTTGTTAATTTGACCATTTTTATTTAATGCGTCTGATATCTCGTAGCACAATTAACAAACGTTCACATATATAACGAGAGTAACTAATTAGAATATAAATTATATATATATATATATATATATATATCATTCTATGAATAATTTAACATTTCTTGTATAAATGACATATATAAATACAATTATATAAGTTATAACTATATTAGTATATTCGTAGTATAATTAATTATGTACTATTAATACATTATTACATACATTACATAAACAGATTATATTTTTATTGATGGAGTGGAAGTTATTTACAAAGTTGGAATTTTATTAATTGAATATCACGAAGAAGAAATTTTAAAATGTAAAAGTATTGAATCTATAATGAATTACTTGAAGAATTCAATTCCTTCGTCATCCAATCAAACTTTTGCAGATATTATATCTAAAGTTAGCAATCTAATTTATAGTTATTTATACTTATTTATATTTATTTATATTTATTTATATGTATTTATATGTATTTATATTTATTTATATTTATTTATATTTATTTATATTTATTTATATTTATTTATATTTATTTATATTTATTTATATTTATTTATATTTATTTATATTTATTTATATTTATTTATATTTATTTATATTTATTTATATTTATTTATATTTATTTATATTTATTTATATTTATTTATATTTATTTATATTTATTTATATTTATTTATATTTATTTATATTTATTTATATTTATTTATATTTATTTATATTTATTTATATTTATTTATATTTATTTATATTTATTTATATTTATTTATATTTATTTATATTTATTTATATTTATTTATATTTATTTATATTTATTTATATTTATTTATATTTATTTATATTTATTTATATTTATTTATATTTATTTATATTTATTTATATTTATTTATATTTATTTATATTTATTTATATTTATTTATATTTATTTATATTATTTATATTTATTTATATTTATTTATATTTATTTATATTTATTTATATTTATTTATATTTATTTATATTTATTTATATTTATTTATATTTATTTATATTTATTTATATTTATTTATATTTATTTTAATTTATTTATATTTATTTATATTTATTTATATTTATTTATATTTATTTATATTTATTTATATTTATTTATATTTATTTATATTTATTTATATTTATTATATAAGTATTATATAAGTATAGAAATGTAAAATATTGCCGATTTTAAATCAATACAATTCAAGTTAGGCAGGAATACCAATGCATATAATAATATAGTAATTATAATTATATATATTAATATTTATTAATAATTATAAATACTTAAATATAATGGTGAATTAGTTATTATTATTTATATACGATGCCTGCATAGATTTACAATTTTGCCAAGATAAAAATAATTAATTATTAATAGAGAAAATTATGTAACCACGAATAAAATGTATTACATTATATTTAAAAAAACCTCTATTATCGGCATTAACATAAACCCATAGATTTATATTATTATTATAGTAAATATATATATATATATATATATATATATATATATATATGTACAATATATATATATGTACATAGTTTAACATAACATTTATTTTAATTTATTAAAAAACCAAATATATAATACATTAGAAATTACATATATATAAGCCTAATTGCTAGAAAATTAGTGTAGTAGGTAATCTGTTGATATACTATTGATATATTATAAATAGTATAATAATAATCTATTGTTCGCTGGTCATTAGGACAATATAGCAGTTTAATCCAGTTCTTAGAATTAAATTCATATTCACTTTTATACTAGCATATTCTATACATTCCTATATAGTATATACGTATATAAAAATGGAGAACACGGCGGGATTCATCGAAATACGTAACTCAACTATTAAAAATATATCAACATACGACGTATATTCTACTGTATATTATACTATATATTATACTGTATATTATACTATATATTATACTGGATATTTTATTGTATATTCTACTATATATTATACTGTATATTCTACTGTATATGATATTGCATAAGAAAGACACAGATAATCTCTATGCCATTGAATTTGGATATTTATAAAATTGTGTAAATTAATAACACTAAAATTAGTTTCAAAAGTTTCAAATCGAGAAACCTACATTTTTAACTTTATTACTATATACCATATTAATTTATGGAATATACATTTGAATGGTGTAGCATATTCAATTATCTATCAATAGGTTTAAATTTCAATAACAAATATTCAATATTAGTTGATTAATTTATCACAAGAGACGAGTAGGGTGGAGATGATTATATAATTCTCAGTGAATTTTTATAAATAGACATTTATTAAACAATTTCAAATAAATAAAATTTAATTATACCCATAGTAATAAGTTTTATAGTTTATTTTATAAATTATTAAAATTAATAATGTTAAATTTGGGCAGGGATCTAAATCTGTATTCAGATTGTAATAATCAAAGTTGGGCTTTCTATACTATCAAAATTGTAAAACTCTATAAAACATTCTTCGTAAAATATAAATTTGCCAAGCTTACAATGACATGTTATACAAAATATGTTCTAAAAGTATTGCCTTTTTACTACGATGGTAATCAAGTGTAAGCAATTGTATGCAATTCAGATAAAAAGACGTATTCAAAATATTTGTTATGAATTTTTTAATATTAAAAAATTTAAATCAATTTTCTTGACATTGCTCATATTTTGTTCTTAAATTATAATTAGGGAGATTAGATAACAAATACAGTTACAATTAATAACAACACACTTCTCTTATTTTCTCGTATTTTGTAATACAATATTAAAGAAATTTGAAGTTTAATAATTTCAATAATGTTTATATTAGTAGAGAAGATTATATATTTATAGAATTATTTATGAATTCAATATTCCAATAAAACAGATAGATACAGTTTCTATATGTGATCTACTAGCTTCGTATGAAATTGAATATGATTTATTGGAGGAAGTGCAGTCAATTGTAGTGGAAGAGGAGAATGATGTAGACATCGGAGATCTCTTGTCTAAACTCCAACAAACCAACCAAGAGCTCATTAAAGCTCACAATAGAATTGATCAACTGTACAAGGAGAAGGAGTCGTACAAAAAGAGATATGAAGAATTGAAGAATGACTTGGGTATATTAATGATGGGCGACAATGCTCTCACAAGATCTCACGATTCAGGATTCTGCAATACCCCAACCTCTTAGATTACAGACAATTGCTACAATATTAATATTAATATTAATCATAAAGTGATATATCATTGACATTACTTATCTTATATAATACTTATATAGTAACTTATTTAATTTATCAACAGAAATCCATTTTATATTGTATTTAAATATTTATTTATTTTATTTAAATATTTGATTATTTATTTACAATTTTAAATAAATCTTAATAGTTATTATTTTAATTTGAAGAATAATAATTTTCTAATTTTATTTTTGATACAATAAATATCAAATTATTAACTGAATATAAATAAAAAGTTGAGTATAAAATTATAAAGGTTTATTTTGAAAGAGTTTTAGTGTATTTAAAATACAGAAATCAAAACCACATATGAATGTGATCGACTATTGCATACTGCAATAGATTAATGAGATAATAAAAAATCAATATTTGCGTAAAACTATCAAATAAAACAATTTTGAACTTTGTTCTTTAGAGCGTTGACAAAATCTATTTGTGAATTTGCTAACGCTTGTTCTACTAGAGTCTTTGGCAGCCATCCCTATTGTAAACAATTTCAGTGGAATAGAATTTTACAAATCATTTTACATCCTGTGCTCTTTAAATAGTATAATATATTTATTAAAATAAGTGGCTTAGGATTAATTTAATACCTTTAAATCTATATTTAAAATCCATGTAAAATGACATCTATTGTCATCGATAGGAGATATAACCATCATAGCAGGCCTATTGTGTGCTCTAAATGAAATTTCAAATTTGTTACATTTTATTATAAATATTGTATCTTATAATTGTAAATAAATAATTGCAGTGAAAACTTATTGTAAGATTATTATAGTATGTAATGGCAGCATATAACTAGACATATGCAATGGCAGCATATAACTAGACATATGTAATGGCAGAATATAACTAGACATATGTAATGGCAGAATATAATAAGACATATGTAATGGCAGCATATAACTAGACATATGTAATGGCAGTATATAACTAGACATATGTAATGACAGCATATAACTAGACATATGTAATGGCAGTATATAACTAGACATATGTAATGACAGCATATAACTAGACATATGTAATGGCAGTATATAACTAGACATATGTAATGACAGCATATAACTAGACATATGTAATGGTAGAATATAATCAGAGATATGTAATGGCAGAATATAACTAGACATATGTAATAGCAGCATATAATAAGACATATATTTCTGATATCAACCTGACATATTTGTCAGAAACTGGAGCATCTTCGAATTCAATAGAAACACAACTTGATAATAAGGTGTTACCTACCATCTTCCAATGAGTCAAGTTCACAAAATCTCTGATAAATAGTGACAAGGTAAACATTAAGGATAAGTGGAGGGATGTTTAGTTAGTTTAGTTAGATAATGATATTGTGAAAGGCTAAAGATCATGGTGAGGTTATAATTTGAAAGGAGTATGATGAGTGGCATGTATTTAGCTGTGTTTAGTAGTGTTTAGTAGTGTTGTGTTGAGTTGTGTTTAGTTGTGTTTAGTTGTGTTGAGTTGTGTTGAGTTGTGTTTAGTTGTGTTTAGTTGTGTTGAGTTGTGTTGAGTTGTGTTGAGTTGTGTTGAGTTGTGTTGAGTTGTGTTGAGTTGTGTTGAGTTGTGTTGAGTTGTGTTTAGTTGTGTTGAGTTGTGTTGAGTTGTGTTTAGTTGAGTTTAGTTGTGTTTAGTTGTGTTGAGTTGTGTTTAGTTGTGTTGAGTTGTGTTTAGTTGTGTTTAGTTGTGTTGAGTTGTGTTGAGTTGTGTTTAGTTGTGTTGAGTTGTGTTTAGTTGTGTTGAGTTGTGTTTAGTTGTGTTGAGTTGTGTTGAGTTGTGTTGAGTTGTGTTTAGTTGTGTTTAGTTGTGTTTAGTTGTGTTGAGTTGTGTTTAGTTGTGTTGAGTTGTGTTTAGTTGTGTTTAGTTGTGTTGAGTTGTGTTTAGTTGTGTTGAGTTGTGTTTAGTTGTGTTTAGTTGTGTTGAGTTGTGTTTAGTTGTGTTTAGTTGTGTTGAGTTGTGTTTAGTTGTGTTGAGTTGTGTTTAGTTGTGTTGAGTTGAGTTGTGTTTAGTTGTGTTGAGTTGTGTTTAGTTGTGTTTAGTTGTGTTGAGTTGTGTTTAGTTGTGTTGAGTTGTGTTTAGTTGTGTTGAGTTGTGTTTAGTTGTGTTTAGTTGTGTTGAGTTGTGTTTAGTTGTGTTTAGTTGTGTTAAGTTGTGTTTAGTTGTGTTGAGTTGTGTTTAGTTGTGTTGAGTTGAGTTGTGTTTAGTTGTGTTGAGTTGAGTTGAGTTGTGTTGAGTTGTGTTGAGTTGTGTTGAGTTGTGTTGAGTTGTGTTGAGTTGTGTTTAGTTGTGTTTAGTTGTGTTGAGTTGTGTTTAGTTGTGTTGAGTTGTGTTGAGTTGTGTTTAGTTGTGTTGAGTTGTGTTGAGTTGTGTTTAGTTGTGTTTAGTTGTGTTTAGTTGTGTTGAGTTGTGTTTAGTTGTGTTTAGTTGTGTTGAGTTGTGTTGAGTTGTGTTGAGTTGTGTTTAGTTGTGTTGAGTTGTGTTGAGTTGTGTTGAGTTGTGTTTAGTTGTGTTTAGTTGTGTTGAGTTGTGTTTAGTTGTGTTTAGTTGTGTTGAGTTGTGTTGAGTTGTGTTGAGTTGTGTTGAGTTGTGTTTAGTTGTGTTGAGTTGTGTTTAGTTGTGTTGAGTTGTGTTGAGTTGTGTTGAGTTGTGTTTAGTTGTGTTGAGTTGTGTTTAGTTGTGTTGAGTTGTGTTGAGTTGTGTTGAGTTGTGTTGAGTTGTGTTTAGTTGTGTTGAGTTGTGTTTAGTTGTGTTGAGTTGTGTTGAGTTGTGTTGAGTTGTGTTGAGTTGTGTTTAGTTGTGTTTAGTTGTGTTGAGTTGTGTTGAGTTGTGTTGAGTTGTGTTGAGTTGTGTTTAGTTGTGTTTAGTTGTGTTTAGTTGTATTTAGTTGTGTTGAGTTGTGTTTAGTTGTGTTGAGTTGTGTTTAGTTGAGTTGAGTTGTGTTTAGTTGTGTTGAGTTGTGTTGAGTTGTGTTGAGTTGTGTTTAGTTGTGTTGTGTTGAGTTGAGTTGTGTTGAGTTGTGTTTAGTTGTGTTGTGTTTAGTTGTGTTGAGTTGTGTTTAGTTGTGTTTAGTTGTGTTGAGTTGTGTTGAGTTGTGTTTAGTTGAGTTGAGTTGTGTTTAGTTGTGTTGAGTTGTGTTTAGTTGTGTTGTGTTGAGTTGAGTTGTGTTTAGTTGTGTTGTGTTTAGTTGTGTTGAGTTGTGTTTAGTTGTGTTTAGTTGTGTTGAGTTGAGTTGTGTTGTGTTGAGTTGTGTTGAGTTGTGTTTAGTTGTGTTGTGTTGTGTTTAGTTGTGTTGTGTTGAGTTGAGTTGTGTTTAGTTGTGTTGTGTTTAGTTGTGTTGAGTTGTGTTTAGTTGTGTTGAGTTGTGTTGAGTTGTGTTGTGTTTAGTTGTGTTGAGTTGTGTTTAGTTGTGTTGTGTTGAGTTGAGTTGTGTTTAGTTGTGTTGTGTTTAGTTGTGTTGAGTTGTGTTTAGTTGTGTTTAGTTGTGTTGAGTTGAGTTGTGTTGTGTTGAGTTGTGTTGAGTTGAGTTGAGTTGTGTTGAGTTGTGTTGAGTTGTGTTTAGTTGTGTTGTGTTGTGTTTAGTTGTGTTTAGTTGTGTTGAGTTGTGTTGAGTTGTGTTGAGTTGTGTTGAGTTGTGTTGAGTTGTGTTTAGTTGAGTTGAGTTGTGTTTAGTTGTGTTGAGTTGTGTTTAGTTGTGTTGTGTTGAGTTGAGTTGTGTTTAGTTGTGTTGTGTTTAGTTGTGTTGAGTTGTGTTTAGTTGTGTTTAGTTGTGTTGAGTTGTGTTGAGTTGTGTTTAGTTGTGTTTAGTTGTGTTTAGTTGTGTTGAGTTGTGTTGAGTTGTGTTTAGTTGTGTTTAGTTGTGTTGAGTTGTGTTTAGTTGTGTTGAGTTGTGTTTAGTTGTGTTTAGTTGTGTTGAGTTGTGTTTAGTTGTGTTGAGTTGTGTTGAGTTGTGTTTAGTTGAGTTGAGTTGTGTTTAGTTGTGTTGAGTTGTGTTTAGTTGTGTTGTGTTGAGTTGAGTTGTGTTTAGTTGTGTTGAGTTGTGTTTAGTTGTGTTTAGTTGTGTTTAGTTGTGTTGAGTTGTGTTTAGTTGTGTTTAGTTGTGTTGAGTTGTGTTTAGTTGTGTTGAGTTGTGTTGAGTTGTGTTTAGTTGAGTTGAGTTGTGTTTAGTTGTGTTGTGTTTAGTTGTGTTGAGTTGTGTTTAGTTGTGTTTAGTTGTGTTGAGTTGTGTTGAGTTGTGTTTAGTTGTGTTTAGTTGTGTTGAGTTGTGTTTAGTTGTGTTTAGTTGTGTTGAGTTGTGTTTAGTTGTGTTGAGTTGTGTTGAGTTGTGTTGTGTTGAGTTGAGTTGTGTTTAGTTGTGTTGTGTTTAGTTGTGTTGAGTTGTGTTTAGTTGTGTTTAGTTGTGTTGAGTTGTGTTGAGTTGTGTTTAGTTGTGTTTAGTTGTGTTGAGTTGTGTTTAGTTGTGTTTAGTTGTGTTGAGTTGTGTTTAGTTGTGTTGAGTTGTGTTGAGTTGTGTTTAGTTGAGTTGAGTTGTGTTTAGTTGTGTTGAGTTGTGTTTAGTTGTGTTGTGTTGAGTTGAGTTGTGTTTAGTTGTGTTGTGTTTAGTTGTGTTGAGTTGTGTTTAGTTGTGTTTAGTTGTGTTGAGTTGTGTTTAGTTGTGTTGAGTTGTGTTGAGTTGTGTTTAGTTGAGTTGAGTTGTGTTTAGTTGTGTTGAGTTGTGTTTAGTTGTGTTGTGTTGAGTTGAGTTGTGTTTAGTTGTGTTGTGTTTAGTTGTGTTGAGTTGTGTTTAGTTGTGTTTAGTTGTGTTGAGTTGTGTTGAGTTGTGTTGAGTTGTTTTGAGTTGTGTTTAGTTGTGTTTAGTTGTGTTGAGTTGTGTTTAGTTGTGTTTAGTTGTGTTGAGTTGTGTTTAGTTGTGTTTAGTTGTGTTGAGTTGTGTTTAGTTGTGTTGAGTTGTGTTGAGTTGTGTTTAGTTGTGTTGAGTTGTGTTGAGTTGTGTTGAGTTGTGTTGAGTTGTGTTGAGTTGTGTTTAGTTGTGTTGAGTTGTGTTGAGTTGTGTTTAGTTGTGTTGAGTTGTGTTTAGTTGTGTTGAGTTGTGTTGTGTTGTGTTGAGTTGTGTTGTGTTGTGTTTAGTTGTGTTTAGTTGTGTTGAGTTGTGTTGAGTTGTGTTTAGTTGTGTTGAGTTGTGTTTAGTTGTGTTGAGTTGTGTTGAGTTGTGTTGAGTTGTGTTGAGTTGTGTTTAGTTGTGTTGTGTTTAGTTGTGTTGAGTTGTGTTTAGTTGTGTTTAGTTGTGTTGAGTTGTGTTGAGTTGTGTTTAGTTGAGTTGTGTTGAGTTGTGTTGAGTTGTGTTGAGTTGTGTTTAGTTGTGTTTAGTTGTGTTGAGTTG
>OZ038315.1:36184527-36235786 GCA_964035775.1 Osedax frankpressi | reverse complement strand
TGTATATATGTATCTATATATATATATATATATATATATATATATATATATGTATATATGTATATATATATATATATATATAGACTTATATATATATATATATATATATATATATATATATATGTATGTGTATGTATATATCACATATACATATATTTACTATTATTATTATTATTATTATTATTATTATTGTGATTGTTATTGTTATTATTGTTATTATTATTATTATTGTTGTTATTGTTATTGTTATTGATATTGCTATTGCTATTGCTATTGCTATTGCTATTGCTATTGCTATTGCTATTGCTATTGCTATTGATATTGCTATTGCTATTGCTATTGCTATTGCTATTGCTATTGCTATTGCTATTGCTATTGCTATTGCCATTGCCATTACCATTACCATTACCATTACCATTACCATTACCATTACCATTACCATTACCATTACCATTACCATTACCATTACCATTACCATTACCATTACCATTACCATTACCATTACCATTACCATTACCATTACCATTACCATTACCATTACCATTACCATTACCATTACCATTACCATTACCATTACCATTACCATTACCATTACCATTACCATTACCATTACCATTACCATTACCATTACCATTACCATTACCATTACCATTACCATTACCATTACCATTACCATTACCATTACCATTACCATTACCATTACCATTACCATTACCATTACCATTACCATTACCATTCATTACCATTACCATTACCATTACCATTACCATTACCATTACCATTACCATTACCATTATTATTACCATTACTATTACTATTACTATTACTATTACTATTACTATTACTATTACTATTACTATTACTATTACTATTACTATTACTATTACTATTACTATTACTATTACTATTACTATTACTATTACTATTACTATTACTATTGCTATTGCTATTGCTATTGCTATTGCTATTGCTATTGCTATTGCTATTGCTATTACTATTACTTGTACTAGTACTATTATTTCTATTTAATTGAAGAATTTAATTTCATAATTTCTTGTTGTGTTTACAGTTTCAGTTGTACCAGTTTTCCCGACTATTACATGATAAACATGAACTGGTATTCAACCATCTTGAGGCATATGAACTAGCTCCTATCCATTACTGTGCACCTTGGCTTCTGACAATGTTTGCGTCCGAGTTTCCAATGTCATTTGTGGCAAGAGTATTTGGTGTGTATTATTTCTAATTCATTATTAAAATATATATTTATAAATATTATATAATTTTAACAATATTATAATTATATATGATCGTTATTTACTAATAAATTCTCATTAATATAACTAAAGTTATGATAATACTGATACACGATATCGATTGGGTAATATTATTAATTGATATTTTTGAATATCAAAGAAAGGATTACATGATATATGCAATGTATTTCGAATAACAAATAATTATATTAATAGCTTGAGCTATCAAAGTATATGAATTAAAGAGTATATTTTATATAGATATAGATATTTATTGAGATATTAATTTATAAATTGAATTTTAAGTATTGCTTTTAGTCATTTTTATTTAATGATTTCAATATATAATTTTTGTTATATTTGAATAAATTCCTATAATGTACGATAATGGTAATTGTAATAATGCTGAATCTGTCCCAAACAGATTTATTAACTATAAGTTATTAAAATTCGAATTAAAATGATTTTATTTTTTAGAAAATTGGTTAAATTAAGTAAAACTAATCATAAATAATAAAATTGTGAAAATAATTCTATACTTATCTTAATAATTAACTTATACGTTAAGGCATTTTTATTGTATATATTTGTATTTGAAATTTTATAAAATATTGTCCCACAATACCATTCGTAAATTTACTAAAAGATAATTAATTACAATTTTCATATCATATGCATTTAAATGTTTGTAATATACATTGATATGTATCGGAATTTTTAGTTATATTTTTAGTTATTATAATGTCATTTAATTTATTTTTATTTAAAAATATATTTTCCAAATAGCAAATTATTTATACTTTTCATACAAAAAATTTTGATTCGAATTATATTTTGTAAATTATATTTTTTTACCAATTTATTAACATATTAATATATAAATATATTATCATATAAAAATAAAATATTTGTAGGAATATTATTAAGCCGAATATAGGTCAGATTTGTGCATATAATAATCGTAAAATAAATATACATTTCCATTAAATACTTTTAATAATCATTAATTATTAATTTAATAGAAAAAAATATTACAAATTCAAAGAATTATCAAGAATTTCCTGAATATTAATATTTTTCCTTGTAAATTATAACAAAATTAATAAATTTATAAGTTTGTTATAAATGGATTTATGTTAAATTTAAAAAAGGATTTATATTTATTTTTGTTTAATACCATGTTTAACCCTTTACTTCCCGCGGATTTTTGTATTTATTATAAATTTATACTATTACTCACATAACATACTTTTACAGTATCAAATAATAATAATCGATAATTATAAGTTATCATATTTTTAAAGAGAATTTAATTATCTTTTTAATGAAATTCATATTAATGATGTATAGTTAATTATTAATTAATTATTATTGATTAAATAAAATTATTTACAAAATAATATATATATTTTATACTGAATAACATAACTAATGTATATAATATTAATACATTAACTAATTATATATTTTTAATACCATTATATAGGTAATAGCCTAACTTTTATATATAGATTGTATTTGAAAATAATTGTTATTAAAAAAGTTACGATAATTTATATTTTGGAAAATTATTTTTCACAATGAATTTACGCAATAGATCTCCATTTTATACTTTATTTACACCAATAATGATGAGTAATCGGCAGTTTACAATTTATATATATTTCCATTTGACATTGTCAATTAAATTATCCTTATAGATTAAGTTATTTAAAAGCTAGAAATACAATTTTTAATTTTGCAACTTTAAATAATTTACCAACAATAATCCTGTAATAAATTAGATATCGATTATTATTGTAAAAAGTGTAATATATTTTTATGTATACATCTTAAATAATAATTACTCATTAACTACTATTTAGTATTATTTCTAGGTTTAATTTTAATATTTATAATTTTTTAAATTATAGAATTTCAAGGAATAATTTGTAATAATATTAATCAATTATCAATACTACTACTATAAGATGTTCAAAGTAACTTATATTTACTATTAACTATATTCAATGATAGATAATATTACATATTTATAACTATTACAAAATAAATCATATTTAGTAAAAATTTACATTGTAGTTACATATAGTTTATTTTATCGCATAGTATATATATATCGCAAGTATATATTTCAAAAAAATCATTTCTAAATAAAATATTTTGATTATTTGAAATTTGAATTTTTTTCATGAAAAACACTTAGAAATCAAAATTAAATTTGTAATATTTTTTTCATCATTACACATTTCATAAGGAACAAATATAACTAATGTAATATTGCTTATAAATTTTACAATATTTTAAGAACAAAAAATTTCAAATATATACAACAAATTATTAAAATTTAATTTTTCTGGAATTTCCTAGTAACAATTTAAAATATATATTAAATATGTTTTAATTTAATAATATCTCATATACAGATTTTGACCTTTTTCATTATTAAAAAATCATTATTACCAATCAATTTTATAATTTTAATATTGCTCCTATATTTTGCATGTTAAATATTGTATCTCACCCATGTTAAATTTAAATGGGATTTGAGCTCATAACCATAATTAAAAAAAATTAAAATTTATATATATTCATTATAACTCATATTTACTATATATGATAGATATATATATATAATATATATAATATATATAGATATATATAATACTATATACTAAATATAATAGCCAATAAATAATATTGAAAAATGTATCAAAGTGATCCAGCCTAATGTACACTGTACAATATACGGTATACATTATATAGTGTATATGGTACACATTTAGATCTAGTGATGACATATTAACTTTTAGTTATGTTACATATTTAACATTTTATATTATAATTATTACTTTCCTTATTGCATTAATAAAATCAGAAACTTATTATTTGGAATTAAAACCAATAAATAACTAAATTAATTAATTTTGTTTTCAAAAATAAATTTTAAAGTAAAAATTAATTTAAACAAAATGTAACTGTTATTGTAAATAATTGATATTCCTTATTTTTTGAAGTTGATATGATTTTCGTATTAATTGTATAATGTTTACTTTATTTAAGTGTTTATATTTTTATATTTTTTTAAAATAGAAAAATAATTTGTTAATTTGACCATTTTTAATGCGTCTGATATCTCGTAGCACAATTAACAAACGTTCACATATATAACGAGAGTAACTAATTAGAATATAAATTATATATATATATATATATATATATATCATTCTATGAATAATTTAACATTTCTTGTATAAATGACATATATAAATACAATTATATAAGTTATAACTATATTAGTATATTCGTAGTATAATTAATTATGTACTATTAATACATTATTACATACATTACATAAACAGATTATATTTTTATTGATGGAGTGGAAGTTATTTACAAAGTTGGAATTTTATTAATTGAATATCACGAAGAAGAAATTTTAAAATGTAAAAGTATTGAATCTATAATGAATTACTTGAAGAATTCAATTCCTTCGTCATCCAATCAAACTTTTGCAGATATTATATCTAAAGTTAGCAATCTAATTTATAGTTATTTATACTTATTTATATTTATTTATATTTATTTATATGTATTTATATGTATTTATATTTATTTATATTTATTTATATTTATTTATATTTATTTATATTTATTTATATTTATTTATATTTATTTATATTTATTTATATTTATTTATATTTATTTATATTTATTTATATTTATTTATATTTATTTATATTTATTTATATTTATTTATATTTATTTATATTTATTTATATTTATTTATATTTATTTATATTTATTTATATTTATTTATATTTATTTATATTTATTTATATTTATTTATATTTATTTATATTTATTTATATTTATTTATATTTATTTATATTTATTTATATTTATTTATATTTATTTATATTTATTTATATTTATTTATATTTATTTATATTTATTTATATTTATTTATATTTATTTATATTTATTTATATTTATTTATATTTATTTATATTTATTTATATTTATTTATATTTATTTATATTTATTTATATTTATTTATATTTATTTATATTTATTTATATTTATTATATAAGTATTATATAAGTATAGAAATGTAAAATATTGCCGATTTTAAATCAATACAATTCAAGTTAGGCAGGAATACCAATGCATATAATAATATAGTAATTATAATTATATATATTAATATTTATTAATAATTATAAATACTTAAATATAATGGTGAATTAGTTATTATTATTTATATACGATGCCTGCATAGATTTACAATTTTGCCAAGATAAAAATAATTAATTATTAATAGAGAAAATTATGTAACCACGAATAAAATGTATTACATTATATTTAAAAAAACCTCTATTATCGGCATTAACATAAACCCATAGATTTATATTATTATTATAGTAAATATATATATATATATATATATATATATATATATATATCTATCTATATATGTACAATATATATATATATGTACATAGTTTAACATAACATTTATTTTAATTTATTAAAAAACCCAATATATAATACATTAGAAATTACATATATATAAGCCTAATTGCTAGAAAATTAGTGTAGTAGGTAATCTGTTGATATACTATTGATATATTATAAATAGTATAATAATAATCTATTGTTCGCTGGTCATTAGGACAATATAGCAGTTTAATCCAGTTCTTAGAATTAAATTCATATTCACTTTTATACTAGCATATTCTATACATTCCTATATAGTATATACGTATATAAAAATGGAGAACACGGCGGGATTCATCGAAATACGTAACTCAACTATTAAAAATATATCAACATACGACGTATATTCTACTGTATATTATACTATATATTATACTGTATATTATACTATATATTATACTGGATATTTTATTGTATATTCTACTATATATTATACTGTATATTCTACTGTATATGATATTGCATAAGAAAGACACAGATAATCTCTATGCCATTGAATTTGGAAATTTATAAAATTGTGTAAATTAATAACACTAAAATTAGTTTCAAAAGTTTCAAATCGAGAAACCTACATTTTTAACTTTATTACTATATACCATATTAATTTATGGAATATAAATTTGAATGGTGTAGCATATTCAATTATCTATCAATAGGTTTAAATTTCAATAACAAATATTCAATATTAGTTGATTAATTTATCACAAGAGACGAGTAGGGTGGAGATGATTATATAATTCTCAGTGAATTTTTATAAATAGACATTTATTAAACAATTTCAAATAAATAAAATTTAATTATACCCATAGTAATAAGTTTTATAGTTTATTTTATAAATTATTAAAATTAATAATGTTAAATTTGGGCAGGGATCTAAATTTGTATTCAGATTATAATAATCAAAGTTGGGCTTTCTATACTATCAAAATTGTAAAACTCTATAAAACATTCTTCGTAAAATATAAATTTGCCAAGCTTACAATGACATGTTATACAAAATATGTTCTAAAAGTATTGCCTTTTTACTACGATGGTAATCAAGTGTAAGCAATTGTATGCAATTCAGATAAAAAGACGTTGTCAAAATATTTGTTATGAATTTTTTAATATTAAAAAATTTAAATCAATTTTCTTGACATTGCTCATATTTTGTTCTTAAATTATAATTAGGGAGATTAGATAACAAATACAGTTACAATTAATAACTACACACTTTTGTATTTTGTAATACAATATTAAAGAAATTTGAAGTTTAATAATTTCAATAATGTTTATATTAGTAGAGAAGATTATATATTTATAGAATTATTTATGAATTCAATATTCCTATAAAACAGATAGATACAGTTTCTATATGTGATCTACTAGCTTCGTATGAAATTGAATATGATTTATTGGAGGAAGTGCAGTCGATTGTAGTGGAAGAGGAGAATGATGTAGACATCGGAGATCTCTTGTCTAAACTCCAACAAACCAACCAAGAGCTCATTAAAGCTCACAATAGAATTGATCAACTGTACAAGGAGAAGGAGTCGTACAAAAAGAGATATGAAGAATTGAAGAATGACTTGGGTATATTAATGATGGGCGACAATGCTCTCACAAGATCTCACGATTCAGGATTCTGCAATACCCCAACCTCTTAGATTACAGACAATTGCTACAATATTAATCATAAAGTGATATATCATTGACATTACTTATCTTATATAATACTTATATAGTAACTTATTTAATTTATCAACAGAAATCCATTTTATATTGTATTTAAATATTTATTTATTTTATTTAAATATTTGATTATTTATTTACAATTTTAAATAAATCTTAATAGTTATTATTTTAATTTGAAGAATAATAATTTTCTAATTTTATTTTTGATACAATATATATAAATATCAAATTATTAACTGAATATAAATAAAAAGTTGAGTATAAAATTATAAAGGTTTATTTTGAAAGAGTTTTAGTGTATTTAAAATACATAAATCAAAACCACATATGAATGTGATCGACTATTGCATACTGCAATAGATTAATGAGATAATAAAAAATCAATATTTGCGTAAAACTATCAAATAAAACAATTTTGAACTTTGTTCTTTAGAGCGTTGACAAAATCTATTTGTGAATTTGCTAACGCTTGTTCTACTAGAGTCTTTGGCAGCCATCCCTATTGTAAACAATTTCAGTAGAATAGAATTTTACAAATCATTTTACATCCTGTGCTCTTTAAATAGTATAATATATTTATTAAAATAAGTGACTTAGGATTAATTTAATACCTTTAAATCTATATTTAAAATCCATGTAAAATGACATCTATTGTCATCGATAGGAGATATAACCATCATAGCAGGCCTATTGTGTGCTCTAAATGAAATTTCAAATTTGTTACATTTTATTATAAATATTGTATCTTATAATTGTAAATAAATAATTGCAGTGAAAACTTATTGTAAGATTATTATAGTATGTAATGGCAGCATATAACTAGACATATGCAATGGCAGCATATAACTAGACATATGTAATGGCAGAATATAACTAGACATATGTAATGGCAGAATATAATAAGACATATGTAATGGCAGCATATAACTAGACATATGTAATGGCAGTATATAACTAGACATATGTAATGACAGCATATAACTAGACATATGTAATGGCAGTATATAACTAGACATATGTAATGACAGCATATAACTAGACATATGTAATGGTAGAATATAATCAGAGATATGTAATGGCAGAATATAACTAGACATATGTAATGGCAGAATATAACTAGACATATGTAATGGCAGAATATAATAAGACATATGTAATGGCAGCATATAACTAGACATATGTAATGGCAGTATATAACTAGACATATGTAATGACAGCATATAACTAGACATATGTAATGGCAGTATATAACTAGACATATGTAATGACAGCATATAACTAGACATATGTAATGGCAGTATATAACTAGACATATGTAATGACAGCATATAACTAGACATATGTAATGGTAGAATATAATCAGAGATATGTAATGGCAGTATATAATAAGACATATATTTCTGATATCAACCTGACATATTTGTCAGAAACTGGAGCATCTTCGAATTCAATAGAAACACAACTTGATAACAAGGTGTTACCTACCATCTTCCAATGAGTCAAGTTCACAAAATCTCTGATAAATAGTGACAAGGTAAACATTAAGGATAAGTGGAGGGATGTTTAGTTAGTTTAGTTAGATAATGATATTGTGAAAGGCTAAAGATCATGGTGAGGTTATAATTTGAAAGGAGTATGATGAGTGGCATGTATTTAGCTGTGTTTAGTTGTGTTTAGTAGTGTTGAGTTGAGTTGTGTTGAGTTGAGTTGAGTTTAGTTGTGTTGAGTTGTGTTGAGTTGTGTTTAGTTGTGTTTAGTTGATTTGTGTTTAGTTGTGTTGTGTTGAGTTGTGTTGTGTGTGTTGTAGATATTACTAGGATTTCAATATTTTAAGAGGTGTATTTAAATGTTCATTAAAATGTATTTAAATGTTCAATAATTTGTTGAGAATTAGAGTAAACATACCTGCAAGATACCAAACCTCCTACAGCTTCGGAAGACAATACATAGACAATATTCGTACTATTGTCAATAGATTTCAATCTCTGAAAGACAATAGAATTTATATGGGAAGACTTATCTAAAGCATCTAAAGCATAACAGGGAATTAATGTAAAATGTATGCAAAGAAAATATAAATATTCAATAATATCAATTAAAGGTCAAATTAAATTCTTGGAATTATTAAATTGAATAGAAAATTAATATAATAGTTATTACATAATAACATAACAGTTATTATATAATAAAATAACATTTATAACATAATAACATAAAAGTTATTGCATAATAAAATAACAGGAATTAAATAATTGACTTCACGCTATTATAATTCCTAAAATATTAATAATATACAGTAATATATTAATTATATATTATAAGTTATTAATTATATACTATAAGATATATTAATCTGTAAATTATTAAGTTGTAATGTAAGTTACTAAGGTAATACGATACAATGCAAATGGCAACACAACAATTTCTTACATTCTGTTTTATTTATATTATAAAAATATAATATCTTTAGATTGATATAAGAAATTTGTTTATACGTCAAATATTACTTTCAAAATATCAGATTTTTAAAAGTTCATATTTAATAGTAAATAAAATAAAATAATTTTATTACAATTTAATAATGAAATGAATATTTATCTTATAATTATTTCAATATAAAAATAAAACAATAAATTGTTTATTTATTTATAATCGATAAGGTCCTCTTTATTTATAATATGCAAAAACCATAATTATAACGTAGGTTATATTTTTTATTTATTTTTCTATTGAATACATTTTATATTTAATTATTTTCTACTTCATATTTCATTTTATTATTATGTTAACACATTAATTTATATATATATATATATATATATATATATATGTTAATATTATTTTACTAGTATAATAATATGAATTATGTTATAAATAAATAAAGTTATTTAATTGTACATTTAATAAATAATGTAATAGAACAATGTAATACAACAATAATGTAATAATACAATTAAATATGTAATAATTCACTTCAAATATTTAAATAACTTAAAATTCAATTTACACAATAATAATTCTTTTGATCAGAAAATAATTCTATATTTTAACTTTGATATTATAATTAAAAAAATAATAATATTATAAATCAATATTATATCTTTCATGTTATTAAATATCATATAGATTAAATTAATATAAATTGGTATATTGTTATTAAATACTTATACATCTCTACTTATTGATGCAATGCAATGTATAGCATGCCCTTAAAAAGGTATTCTGTACATTATTCTGTTCTCTCTCCAACCTTACATTCCAAGATAGTTTTATTCCACATAGGAGTGTCTTCAAAGTTTTCACAGAGAATATTGAAGATTCTTTTCAAAGGACAATCGATGACAGTCTTGCAGAGAGATGATTGGATGTTAATAATGCAAATTACAGATTAATGGCGATAAGCTTAATATTAATTATTAGGTGTCAATATCAGCTGTTATCAGTGAGGGATATCAATATCTGATAGGGTTTCTGCAAAGGAAATTAACACTAGCAAGATGTAATTAGAGATGGTCAAAGAGAAACAATTGGTCAGTGGTCAGCGAGGATGAAGAAGTAAAGCCTCTAAATAAGTTATCTCTATTGAAAACAACTCGGCATGAAATCATAATTTGTAATAGATAACAATGGAATATATAACAATAGAGACAATCTTTAGATTGCACTTTATAAACTAAGATAATAGTTAGAGAATGACATTGTTGTGTATCAGTAGATAATCGGATAGAGTTGGCGTTTTAGGAGATATTTATACATTCTATGGAAAGAGGTGTTAAAGATGGTATTTTGGGAAGATAGGTTATTAAAGAGGGTGAGATGAGGAAACAAGGAAGTAAAGGAGACAAGAAGGTTGTAAAGAAGACAAGAATGGTTTAAAGGTAGCAGGAAGGTTATAAAGGAGGCAAGAATCACGTAGAGGCATGAAAGGTGTAAAGGAGGCAAGAAGGGTGTAAAGAAGGCAGGTAGGGTGTAAAGGAGACAGGAATTGTGTAAAGAAGGTTGTAAAGGATACGAGAAGGTTGTAAAGGAGGCAAGAATCGCGTAGAGGCAGGTAGGGTGTAAAGGAAGAAAGTGTGTAAAAGAGGAAGAAATGGTGTAAAGGAGGTAGGAATAGCGTAAAGAAGGCAAGAAGGTTGTAAAGAAGGTGAGAAGGGTGTGACGGAGGCAGGAATCGTGTAAAGGAGGTAGAAATAGCGTAAAGAAGGCAATAAGGGTATAAAGAAGGCAAGAAGTGTGTTAAGGAGGCAGTGAGGGTGTGAAGGAGGAATGAAGAGTTTTTATGTAATTCAAGTAAGACTTCCTTTAAGGATGATAGAGGTACTAACTTGTAGCCTGTATACTTTGCCATAAGGTTTAATTACTTTACTAGCTACTTGGCTGTTGCATCTACTCCAGTTTTTGTGCGGGACATCGTAAATCGACTTAGCTTGCAACCAAGATTCATTTGCAAGTTTCTGGTACTTCTGTAAATTATAAACTCACTTATTCAACAATATGTAGTATATTTTTGATATATTTTATTATTTATAAAATAATTTAAACTATTTCATGAATTTCCAAAGTATTATGTATTCAAATAATTCTGTAGCAAAAGAAAAGCTAAATATAGTGTACAGACAAGATGCAAGAAGGTTGTAAAGGAGGCAATAATCGCGTAAAGGAGGCAGGTAGGGTGTAAAGGAGTAAGACATGAGAATATATAATAGAATACATTTCATTTCATATTAATTTATAATTTCTTAATTACTTTCATTAATATATTAGTGTAATAAAAAGGTGGACAATAATTAGAACTAAATTATAAAATAAACATTAATATCCTTCATACTATAAATAAATAATTAAGTTAAATTATTTGAATATGTATTTGTCATATTATATAATATTAGATATTAGATAATATCCATTAAGAATTTAATTACTGAAGCATAAAAAGTAATATTGTATTCATATAAAATCACATTATTTAATATTTTCTGAAACTTGGTATATAAAAGATGATTTTGAGTTTTGCGATATCAAATTGATTTGTATGACAAAAAATGTCATTATTTAATTTATATAAAGAGGTAATAATGTATTATAACATTAATTTAATGAATATAAATATTTTTTAAATTATCTAATTATTTTATAAAATAAATCAAACAGAAATATAATGTTCTCATTTTAGTACATTATATATATTAATTATTGAATATATATTAACTATTGAATATATATTAATTATTTAAGAAATATAATTATTAAAAAGTTAACCTGTATAAAATTTTTGTATTGAGATGTTATTTCATTATCAGAACCTGCAATCGTAAAGATCATATTACCTTACATTATATGTACCTTACATTATATGTACCTTACATTATATGTACCTTACATTATATGTACCTTACATTATATGTACCTTACATTATATGTACCTTACATTATATGTACCTTACATTATATGTACCTTACATTATATGTACCTTACATTATATGTACCTTACATTATATGTACCTTACATTATATGTACCTTACATTATATGTACCTTACATTATATGTACCTTACATTATATGTACCTTACATTATATGTACCTTACATTATATGTACCTTACATTATATGTACCTTACATTATATGTACCTTACATTATATGTAACTCACATTATATGTACCTTACATTATATGTACATTACATTATATGTACCTTACATTATATGTACCTTACATTATATGTACCTTACATAATATGTACCCTGCATTATATGTACCCTGCATTATATGTACCATACATTATATGTACCTTACATTATATGTACCTTACATTATATGTACCTTACATTATATGTAACTTACATTATATGTACCTTACATTATATGTACCTTACATTATATGTACCTTACATTATATGTACCTTACATTATATGTACCTTACATTATATGTACCTTACATTATATGTACCTTACATTATATGTACCTTACATTATATGTACCTTACATTATATGTACCTTACATTATATGTACCTTACATTATATGTACCTTACATTATATGTACCTTACATTATATGTACCTTACATTATATGTACCTTACATTATATGTACCTTACATTATATGTACCTTACATTATATGTACCCTACATTATATGTACCTTACATTATATGTACCTTACATTATATGTACCCTGCATTATATGTACCTTACATTATATGTACCTTACATTATATGTACCTTACATTATATGTACCTTACATTATATGTACCTTACATTATATGTACCTTACATTATATGTACCTTACATTATATGTACCTTACATTACATAAACTTACATTATATGTATCCGACATTACATAAACTTACATTATATGTATCCTACATTATATGTATCTTACATTTTTATCTGTTAAATTATATTTGTAATTATTATATACATTTCTGTTATACTTTATGCTTACAGACCATCAGAATTGTCTGGCGAATAGAAGTGGTCAGAAGGAGAATGGACAATTCTTTGGTCAGGATTTACTGAAAAGTGGAAATTGGGCTGCATTGTTTAAATTATAATTAAGTCGTCAATCAAATTAATATTAGAAAGATTATCATTTATCAAATTTAACAAAATAAAATCTTTTAATTTTTGTATTTTATAAAAAAATAAAAATATCTAAACTTATATCTGATAATTTTAGGGAAAGGGAGTTATTAAGTGAGATATTAAGTGAGTTATTAAGTGAGCTATTAAGTTAGTTACAAAGTGAGTCATTAAGTGAGTTAATAAGTGAGATATTAAGTGACTTATTAAGTGACTTATTAAGTGAGCTATTAAGTGAGCTATTAAGTGAGATATTAAGTGAGATATTAGGTGAGGTATTAAGTAAGATATTAAGTGAGTTATTAAGTTAGTTATTAAGTTAATTATTAAGTGAGTTATTAAGTGACTTATTAAGTTAGTTATTAAGTAACTTGTAAACTGAGTTATTAAGTGAATAATTAAGTGAGTTATTAAGTGAGATATTAAGTGAGTTATTAAGTGAGTTATTAAGTGAGTTATTAAGTGAGTTATTAAGTGAGTTATTAAGTGAGTTATAAAGTGACTTATTAAGTTAGTTATTAAGTAACTAGCTAACTGAGTTATTAAGTGACTCATTAAGTGAGTTATTTTGTGAGATATTATGTGATATATAAAGTGACTTATTAAGTTAGTTATTAAGTAACTTGCTAACTGAGTTATTAAGTGAGATATTAAGTTAATTATTAAGTAACTTGCTAAGTGAGTTATTAAGTGAGTTATTAAGTGAGTTATTAAGTTAGTTATAAAGTGAGTTATTAAGTGAGTTATTAAGTGAGTCATTAAATGAATTATTAAGTAAGTTATTAAGTGAGATATTAATTGAGTTATTAAGTAACTTGCTAACTGAGTTATTAAGTGATTTATTAAGTGACGTATTAAGTTAGTTATTAAGTGAGTTATTAAGTGAGTTATTTAGTGAGTTATTAAATTAGTTATTAAGTGAGTTATTAAGTTAGTTATTAAGTTAGTTACTAAGTGAGTCATTAAATGAATTATTAAGTAAGTTATTAAGTGAGTTATTAAGTGAGGTATTAAGTGAGGTATTAAGTGAGATATTAAATGAGGTGTTAAGTGAGGAATAGTTTATGAGTTACTCCAGCGAGTAAAGAATATTTATTGAGATATTAGTCAGCTCTTAAATTAATTACCTAGTGAATTACAAACTAGACGTACTTAGTATGTTAGTTATTGAGTATGTTATTGATAGTTATATACCGATGAGTACATAATAAGGAATACTTACATCTTGCATATGTTGTATTTTGTTCATTTGGAATTACTTTAAAGTCTAACATCCAAGTTTCAATCCAAGCAATTGTAAAAGAGATTAGCAAAGACGCATAACTAATTGCACTTCTTTGTGCTACATCAAACTATAGATGGGGTTTGGGATGGGGTTTGGGATGGGTAGAGATTAGGATTAGGGATGGGATTACATATGGGGTTAGAGGTGGAGTTAGAGTTAGGGATGGGGTAGAGATTAGGATTAGGGTTGGGGATGGGATTATAGATGGAGTTAAAATTAGGGATGGTGTAGAGATTAGGATTAGGGTTGGGGATGGGTAGATATTAGGGTTAGGGATGTGATTACATATGGGGTTAGAGGTATAATTAGAGTTAGGGTTAGGGTTAGAGATGGGGTAAAGGTTAATATTGGGGTTGGGGATTGGGTTACATATGGGGTTAGGGATGGGGTAGAGATTATGATTATGGTTGGGGATGGAGTTACATATGGGGTTAGAGATGGAGTTAAGGTTATGTATGGGGTTTGGATTAGATATGGGGTAGAAATTAGGATTAGGGATGAGGTTACATATGGGGTTATAGATGAGCTTAGTGTTATGGATGGGGTTAAGTGTGGTTATTGAGTTGTGTTAGAGATGGGGTTAGTAAGGTGGTAAGGTGAAGAGTGAGGTGGCAGGATTAGGTATAAGACTGAATGTAGTTATGGTGGAACTAGGATGGAGTTTGGTTAGATTAAGATATAATAGGGTATGGTTAGCATGGTATTACGGTGTAAAGGTTTGGTGTAAGAGTTTAATGTAAGGGGTTTGTGTAAGGGTTTAGTGTAATGGTTTAGTGCAAGGGTTTAGTGTAAGGGTTTAGTGTAAGGGTTTGGTGTAAGTGTTAAGTGTAAGGGCTTAGTGGTAGGGCTTAGTGTAAGGGTTTGGTCTAAGGGTATGAAGAAAGAGCTTAGTGTAAGGGTTTGATGTAAGGATTTAGTGTAAGGATTAAGTGTAAGGGTTTGGTGTAAGGGTTTGGTGTAAGGGTTTGGTGTAAGGGTTTGGTGTAAGGGTTTGGTGTAAGGGTTTGGTGTAAGGGTTTGGTGTAAGGGTTTGGTGTAAGGGTTTGGTGTAAGTGTTTGGTGTAAGGATTAAGTGTAAGGGTTTGGTGTAGGGGTTTGGTGTAATGGTTTGGTGAAAGCGTTTAGTGTAAGGATTAAGTGTAAGGATTAAGTGTAAGGATTAAGTGTAAGGATTAAGTGTAAGGGTTTGGTGCAAGGGTTTGGAGTAAGCGTTTAGTATAAGGATTAAGTGTAAGGGTTTGGTGTAAGGGTTTGGTGCAAGGGTTTGGTGTAAGGATTAAGTGTAAGGATTAAGTGTAAGGGTTTGGTGCAAGGGGTTGGTGTAAGCGTTTAGTGTAAGGATTAAGTGTAAGGGTTTGGTGTAAGGGTTTGGTGCAAGGGTTTGGTGTAAGGGTTTAATGTAAGGATTAAGTGTAAGGGTTTGGTGCAAGGGTTTGGTGTAAGGGTTTGTTATAAGGATTTAGTGTAAGTGTTTGGTGTAAGGATTTAGTGTAAGGGTTTGGTGTAAGGATTTAGTGTAAGGGTTTGGTGTAAGGGTTTGGTGTAAGGGTTTGGTGTAATGGTTTGGTGTAAGCGTTTAGTGTAAGGATTAAGTGTAAGGGTTTGTTGTAAGGATTTAGTGTAAGGGTTTGTTGTAAGGATTTAGTGTAAGGGTTTGGTGTAGGGGTTTAGTGCAAGGATTAAGTTAGAAATGTTTTTTATTACATAAGAAATCATTCTCAAGATGAACTCATTATTTACCAACATTGAAATTAAACGCTTTCACTACTAGGAAAGCGCAGGTGATGAAAGTCGTAACTGCAACGACCCAAGGATGGTTCAAACGGAATAAAGCATAAGCTAGTATCAACGGAACAAATCTCACACAAGAACACATCTAGAGAGGAAGCGAGGGGTGAGGTGGAGTGGGAGTAGAGTGGGAGTGGAGTGGGAGTGGAGTGGGAGTGGAGTGGAGTGGGGGTGGCAGTGGGAGTGGGAGGGTGAGTGGGAGTGGAGTGGGTGAGAGTGGAGTGGGTTAGAGTGGAGTGGGAGTAGAGTGTGAGTGGGCGTGGTATTGGGAGTGGGAATGTGAGTGGGAGTGAAATGAGAGTGGAGTGGGAGTAGGTGAGAGTGGAGTGGGTGTGGAGTGGGTGAGAGTGGGGTGAGAGTGGAGTGGGGTAAGAGTGGGAGTGGGGTGGGAGTGGGAGCGTGAGTGGCGGTAAAGTGAGAGTGGAGTGGGTGAGAGTGGAGTGGGAGTGGAGTGGGTGAAAGTGGAGTGGGAATGTGAGTGGGAGTTGAATGAGAGTGGAAGTGGGTGAGAGTGGAGTGGGAGTGGGTGAGAGTGGAGTGGGTGTGGAGAGTGGAGTGGGTGTGGAGTGGGAGTGAGAGTGGAGTGGGAGTGGGTGAGAGTGGAGTGGGTGGTGTGATAACTTATACATTGACGAGAAACCAATAAGATTTATAAACAAACACTAACACCGAGGTCAGACTATTAAAACTTACTATTAACACTTACTATTAACACTTACTATTAACACTTACTATTAACACTTACTATTAACACTTACTATTAACACTTACTATTAACACTTACTATTAACACTTACTATTAACACTTACTATTAACACTTACTATTAACACTTACTATTAACACTTACTATTAACACTTACTATTAACACTTACTATTAACACTTACTATTAACACTTACTATTAACACTTACTATTAACACTTAATTAGGTCATAAATCCTTGACTTAAACTACAAACACTACACTAACCTGTATTACCTACTCAAACTACTAACAATTAAATACAAATACTCATTACCTATAACCAATGGCTAGCTCTCAACTACATTCTCCTAAACCTCATCGAACTCACCTAACCACTAGCCACTAACCACTAACCACTTAGTAACTGATCACCCATCACCCAGCCACTAACCACTAGTCACTTAGTAACTAATCACCCAGCCACTAACCACTAACCACTTAGTAACTAATCACCCAGCCACTAACCACTAACCACTTAGTAACTAATCACCCATCACCCTGCCACTAACCACTAACCACTAGCCACTAACCACTTAGTAACTAATCACCCATCACCCTGCCACTAACCACTAACCACTAACCACTAACCACTAACCACTAAGTCAAACATGGAAGAATAAAATGTGTAACGAACAACTTCATTTATGATGGCAGTCGAAAATGGTTTAATACCCGTTGACTGTAAAGAGAGGAAAGGAGGAGTAGAGTAGAGTAGAGTAGAGTAGAGTAGAGTAGAGTAGAGTAGAGTAGAGTAAATGAGAGTAGATTGGAGTAGAGTAGAGAGTAGAGTAGGTTAGAGTAGAGAGTAGAGTAGGTTAGAGTAAAGTAGAGAAAAGTAGAGTTGATGAGAGTAGAGTAGATTAGAGTAGAGTATATCAGAATAGAGTAGAGTAGAGTATAGAAAAATAGAGTAATTGAGAGTAGATTAGAATATAATAGAGGAGAGTAGAGTAAGGGAAGAGTAGAGTATAGAAAAATAGAGTAATTGAGAGTAGATCAGAGTATAATAGAGGAGAGTAGAGTAAGGGAAGAGTAGCGTAGAGTAGAGTAGTGTAGAGAGTAGAGTAGAGTAAAGGAAGAGTAGAGTAGATGAGAGAAGAGTAGAGTAGAGTAGATGAGAGTAGAGTAGAGTAGTATAGAGAGTACAGTAGGTTAGAGTAGAGTAGATGATAGTAGAATAAAGTAGTGTAGAGAGTAGAGTAAGTTAGAGTAGAGTAAATGAAGAGTAGAGTAGAGGAAAGAAGAGTAGAGTAGAGTAGATGAGAGTAGAGTAGATGAGAGTAGAGTAGAGTAGTGTAGAGAGTAGAGTATGTTAGAGTAGATAAGAGTAAAGTAGAGTAGATGAGAGTAGAATAGAGTAGTGTAGATAGTAGAGTAGGTTAGAGTAGAGTAGAGAAGAGTAGAGTAGAATAGATGAGAGTAGAGTAGAGTAGCCTATAGTAGAGTAATTAGTAAAATTGATCTAAATTTATTTTTTGAAAAAAATTAATTGAATAACATACCTGACTATAAATCACCCACACAATGAAGGTCAGAATGAGGTCAAAGGTCACAAAAAGACAAAAAGTGCGCCGGGCAGGGGACATCTTGGAAGAGGAGGAGTTGGGAGCGAGGGAAGGAGAGCTGCCATAAGATGAAGTAGCGAGACGTTGAGCTGTGATCTGGGCAAACTCATTTCTTGTAATTATTAACTCATCGGAATTCTGTAATTGAATGCTTAAGTAATAATACTTAACTAAGTAAGTGAATTCTCCAACTAAGTAATAACATGTTAACTATGTAATAATACTTTATCTAAGTAATTATACTTTAATTAATAAATAATACTTTAACTAATAATAATACTTTAACTAAGTAATTATACTTTAATTAAGTAATAATACTTTAACTAATAATAATACTTTAATTAAGAAATTATACTTTAACTAAGTAATAATACTTTAACTAATAATAATACTTTAACTAAGTAATTATACTTTAACTAAGTAATAATAATTTAACTAAGTAATAATACTTTATCTAAGTAATTATACTTTAATTAAGAAATAATACTTTAATTAATAATTATACTTTAACTAAGAAATAATACTTTAACTAAGTAATTATACATTAACTAAGTAATTATACCTTAATTAAGAAATAATACTTTAACTAAGTAATAATACTTTATCTAATAATAATACTTTATCTAAGTAATTAAACCTTAATTAAGAAATAATACTTTAACTAATAATAATACTTTAACTAATAATAATACTTTAACTAATAATAATACTTTAACTAATAATAATACTTTAACTAATAATAATACTTTAATTAAGAAATAATACTTTAATTAAGAAATAATACTTTAACTAAGTAATATTACTTTAAAATGATTTTCTAGAATGGAATATTTATAGGATATTTATAGTAGGTTTACTTTATAATGAAATATATAAAACTTAGTAACTATATTTAACAACAGAATTTGTAATATTATTATGCAAACCGTATTTATATTCATTTTATTGTCTTTGGCTCAATTTGATAAAACCTACAATGAAAATAATTCTTAGAACCAGATATACTCTTAGATAGTAAAAGAGATATCTTAAACAACCATTTACAAGTACCTATAAGTATCTACTTTATTTATTAGAGTAACTAACCGATGAAAACTCAAACTAATATACATAAACAGATATTTATATTTTAATAAATTTCTTACTGAATGTTAATTAAATATGAGTTAAATAACTTATTATTACTTCAATTTGCACAATATAGATACAAAATTACTATTTAACTACATTTTATTAATTATTATTATATTATTTAATGGATATAATAAATAATAATTAATATAAATTAATAATTATATTAAATAATTAAAAAATATACATTATACAATTACATTATAGATTGAGCTTATATATAGTTATTATATAGTTATTATATATAGTTATTATATATTGTTATTACCTTTAATGCATAATCCTATTTTCATTTTTACCTATTATAAAATTGATATATTATTAATGTTTGTTATTTTATGTAAAGATATCAGAATTTTACATGAAATAAATTTATATGAAAATTTATATAATATCTAATATGTCATGATGTTAATAATTTCAATACTGATATGACATAATGACACAATGATATCACAACATATTAACAGCATTGAAATTATTAACAATAATGACACAATGATGTCAAAACTTGCATTATGTCAAAAGACAGACTACAACTTACACATATGTTAAGTTGTGTTTACATAAAAGATAATATAAAATGTATATTCCAGATATAAATCAACTATCTATTCTTAAAGTTAATAATGTTTCATTTATATTTAGTTATTTCTATTGTATATATGATATCATCTACTTTATCTAATGTATTTATAATTAACATTTTATATCATTTATAAAAGTTTGCATGTAATACAGAATAATAAAAATATTAATCTAAAAATATTGGCGGGTATATCTTTTTTTAATGACGAATTAGATTATTACATTTTAAATGACTCATATATTTCTATTGATGCTTTTATTGTTATTGACTTGACTATTTCTTTAAATATTAATAAAAAACATAATTATAAGTAGAATATATAAATTTCGTAAAGCAGATATTAAGTTTTAGTGAATTCTTTTTATCATTTATCATTTTTATTGTGCCTAAGATGATTTATTTTAAGTTGGAGATATTAATGTAATAATATATATTATATATTAGACATTAATAATACAAATTCATATTTTCAATTTCATTATTACAGTAATTTTTAAAAATTTTGAGAAGATAAATAAAAAGATTATTTCAAATAATGAACAATACTATTTGTAATGATTGTCAATGCGGGTTCAAAGAAGTATTGTAATGATGATACAATTGAAATAAAAACTTGCAATCTAGTAAGATGACACTGAAATTGATCTAAAGAAAGAATTTGATCATTCATAATTATTAATATATCATACAATATATTAATATATAGCTTAACTTTATACAAAATAAATAAGCTTTAATAATTAGTTATTTTATTGAATAGATAAGCAGTAAATTCAATAATATTTATTTAATATACGTAAATAAATTAAATAATATATACTACACGTTCAGTTTGTTATTTCAACAATGTTTTATCGTTTATAAACATTATCTTGAAACAAAGGAAAATATTTCATATCATCACGTTATGTTGTATTGTTATCTACTGCAAGTGATTATATTTACATGACATTCAATAAGTACTTAATGTGAAATAACTACTTCCAAGTGAAATAAACATATTTCTTACTAATTCCCCAAATGAACTCTCCAATCCTGATGAAATTTTCACAAAAGTTTTTTGTCGTACTTAAAAATGACTAATTACTTAGAAAATTTGAAAGTACTTAAAAATGTTAGAAAATTAAATATCTTGTTGGTAATATATATCATTAACATGATTATTACCTTCTATTAACACTACTCAGAACTATTAACAGCTCTACACAGGCTCTATTCAATATACTGCAGATTAATGCGTCATGATAACACTGGATGAATCTGAATACAAGATACATTCACTACTTACACACGTTTTCATATGTATTCTTTAGTCCAATGGATCTCATAGTAGAACTAACAATAGTTTAGCTATGATTAATTGAAAGATTCAATCATTTATTGATATATGTCAATCAAATTATATTGTACCTATTATAAACGTATTGCATGAATCCGAATATCCAAATTTATTTTGGATGTGTAGCCAATAACGAAAATATCGAACATATAAATTATAATATAGGAAATGTGAAATTAAGTTGTATTATATATGAATATACTTCAATAATATAATATATATTCCCATATTATAAATGTTTATTATGCATATAATACATAGTTTGGAGAACATTTGTGTTTGATTTTGTAGAATAAATTTTATAGAATAGATGATTTATAATATCTTAATCTATTTAGAATAGCATATTTAATGATATAGTGAATGTAATATATATGTTACTTATTATAAATTAGTAGGTAATAATATGTATTACTCAGTGAATCTACAGACAAACTTGTATTAGTGTATTTAATATTTATAATTCTTCAATTTTATAGAATATAATAATATTTGTTATCAAATATAAATTGAAAAATATCTCATCTACACAGGAAAAGAATTTAAGATTGCCAAGTTTATTTAATGAAATGTTATATTATTATTTATATACTAAATATACTATTTAAAATAATCTATTTTCATATCTGTTAAAATCTTTTCTATACTATTACTTTTTAATTTGTAATAATATATTAAAATAGTGAGATTTTACGGTTTTTATAAAAAAGTTATTGTAACTTAAAATATTAAATTTAATGAAATGATTTGTTTAATTATTTTAGATATAATTTAATTTTTAAAGTATATCAAAATGATTTATACCTTTTGCAAGCATTAATATTTATATGGAATGAAAATCTGTGAAAATTTTATCTACATCAGATTTAATTTTTTTTTTAATATTATAAAAATCAAAAGTCAATATAAATATAAATATGAAATATAATAATTAGTAGTTACTGTTTTACTTGTATTTTAATAGTTTAAATATATTTGGTAAACTAAAAACAAGTGCACTCATAAACAAACTACAATATGTATTCTGAGAAGAGGCAAAATGATTGATAGTAGGATACGAGGAATGATTATAAAATATATAGTCATTGTCAGATGATATTTACCTATTTTTAATTACATACTAATATTTTGTTATGTATACAGTAAAGTTCATCATGTCTAATATAAATTTACACATGTATATTCCATTTAACTATTAGCAAAATTCATGGCAGTCATCATTAAGAATATTTTTAAAAGTTATCCAATTAATAGTTGTTTAAAATGAATTTAATTTAAATAATGTACAATATAATTAGATACAATATAATTTGATATTTATAATTATACATTATAAATATCAAATACATATATAATAATATAGTTATAATCATCTTATAAAAACACTTTATTATTTACTTACTTCCTATAAGCTATGCTATTGTTATTTGCATATTAAATATATCCATTATTGATGGGTTATATATGGGATATATATATAAATAAAAAAGTTTAAAATAATATAATTAGTTACAAATTAAATAATTTTCATTTATAGTATTACCTTTAGATTACCTTTATATCATTGTATCAGTGATATAATCATCTTATAAAACCACTTTATTATTTACTTACTTCCTATAAGCTATGCTATTATTATTTGGATATTAAATATATCCATTATTGATAGAATATGGATATATATATATAAATAAAAAAGTTTAAAATAATATAATTAGTTACAAATTAAATCATTTTCATTTATAGAATTACCTTTAGATTACCTTTATATCACTGTATCAGTGATTCACAGAATTTCTGCAGTTTTTATTAAAAATTAATATTAAAAACTTATTAAAACAAATTAATGATATGTTTAATCTTAAATCAACGTTCATACAAATTATAATAGTATTTGTACAACAATATTATTATAAATTTACACTATAATCTAAATATGCAAAAATTTTACTTAATATTTAAAAAATAATAAAAAAATTATTTATTTATTTACTCTTTTAAATATAAAAATGATCACGTTGCTCCACCTATGGATTAGATTCATAATTAAAGAGAATTTTATTTTTGCATCTAGTATCTTTGAGAAAATTGAATTTGATTATTTATTTTCTTTAGGAAATTTAAATTAAAATATACAATATATAAATGGCATGCGATATATTTAAAAAATATGTATTAATTTATCTAATACACCGTATGTTATCACTTGATATAGCTCATAAAAACAAGCAGTATTCATGCCCTAATACATTTATTGTATTTCTACTATATAATAAAGTAAATATAAATAATCATTATTTCCAATCAAAATATATGTACAAGAATGAAGATATTTTTAACGGTTTACTATGTGAAGATAATATTACTTTAACTGTAACTCTGGTATGATCCATATGACATATAGTATATAATGCATATATTATACTATATTATATAATGTATATATATGTTAATTAATGATAAATATAAATATTTTGTAGATATATTCATGCACGTGTGTAGGTATATGTGTGGTTTATATCCCACCCAGATTAAGACCCATTTATAATAAATAATTTCTGATATTATTTAAATACAATTATTTGTAATTAACAAAATGTGATGTTAATAATTATTATTATTTATTTGACAACTAATCATGGAGGTAATCAGTTCTTGCGTAATAATAATTGTTATTTCTGAAATTGCCTTTACAGTATACATTGTAAAGTACAATGGTTTTCTTGATGAGGAGGTGAGGGCGAGTGTTATTTCTGAATTACTAGTCTGTAGGACGGTTTCAATAAAACAACGACCTTTTCCAAGTGATTTTGACGTTGTCAGAGTTAGTTTGTATTTACATCTTAGCAAGACTTACACTTATACTTAACACTTACTATTTTAAGATAAAGTCAACAAAATGCCTTCAAGAATTAAAGCAGATGCAAAAAGTGAAAGAGATTTATAAGGAAAAAAAACTTTCTCGCACTTTAAAATATGGTTTTAATAGAATTAAATATAACAATAGAATTAAATGTAATTTGGTTTTATTGTATTTTTGCATCTACCATCAGATATATAAAAATGAAATTGTACTTATTAAATATGTTCACACCGTATACTAAATAAGTTCAACTATAAAGTGCTTTGTAGTGTTGTCGTGTGCAGTGAACAGAGATGATAATATTATTAATTCCAACTCCTTCAGTCGACAGGGAGCCTTTAGGAAAAGATCAACTATTCAAAGCTTTTCGCAAACATCAACAGGTATTTTTGTTTCTTAAATAGATATTCTTTATAAAAACTTAATCTTTCATACTGCGACTCACTACTATTACATCATAGCCTGTAAGTACTATTATGTCATACGCAGATCACGAGTACAATGAACGCTGAAGAGCTTTGGAAGAAGGGACACACCGGTTTGTAAAATATGATGAACACGTCGTATTGCGATAGTCTAGAACCATGCAATGGATCACGGCACGGGGTTGTGGTTATGTTAACGGGTGCCTGGGTTCCGGAGGAGTTCAAAAGTTAAGTTGAAATTATTTTTAGATCGAGTCGAATCAGAATTAGGAAGGGGTTTAGGTTTTGGAGGTGAAGTTAGTATAAATAGTGAAGGGTAATAGATGTAATGTAGGAGAATGCATGGATTTGAAAGGGTTTAGGGAAAGCATAATGGGGTTGTAGGAAGATGTACAAATCATAGACAAACAATCTGTATTGATGATTTGCTAATTTTACAGGAAAAGGAATTAAAGTTGGTATATTGGATACTGGTTTGGGAATAGGGAGTACGATTTTCAAAAATATAATCGACAGAACCGATTGGACAAATGAGAATCAACTGCATGACAAGATAGGCCATGGTTAATTCTATACCTCATTAATTTCCTATTGTTATTCATTTGTTTAAACTTTATCATGTAATTTCGAAGTTATTGTATTTTATATTTATATAAAAATGAATTTTTTTAATGTTTTTATTTATTAGAAAAGGTTTAATTTTATTTCTTAACTCGAGATGTTTGCGATTACAGGTACTTTTGTTGCTGGAATTATTGCAGGCAACAATGCCCATTGTCTTGGATTTGCACCCGATGCTGAACTTTATATCCTACGAGTGTTCACAAATAAACAGGTCCAAGTTTAATATAATTTAAAGTTAGAATTGTGCTCAATTCATATTATTTAATTAATAATTAAGTGAAGTTAATTAATATTTAATTCATACTAATTATTTCTATCTTACATTCTCAATATTATATTAGAAGTTCAAAATGAATTTAACCTCATGTAAACTCAATTACATCTTAACATTTATTAAAAATTGTATACCTTATCTATTTATCTTAAATTAATTATTATGATAGTAAATATTTATATATTATAAAAAAAACTATTCTTAAAGGATGACTGATAACAATTTAATTATATATTAAAGATAAATTTGCGAATTTCTTTTTTATTTAATGATAACGTTTTATATAATATATTTTATATGTAGTTTAAATAATTTATAGTACAATTATACTTAATCACAATTACATTATATGTTAATACTCTTTTCTCCACTACAATACTCTATTACAACTCTATACTACAATACTCTATACAATACTCTATATTACAATACTCTATACTACAATACTCTATACAATACTCTATTAGTTACTGTCTCTCCATGTCAATCACCAACAGTTATGATTGCAGCATTGTTACATAATTCAATATTTTATTATACTTGTATTTGTACTTAACAGATTCTTGATGATAGATTGTATCTATAGAGTAGTAAAGAGAAGAATAGAGTAAAGTAGAGTTGGAGTAGAGTAGAGTAGAGCAGAGTAGAGTGGGGGTAGAGTATAGTAGAGCAAGGTTGAGTGGGGTATAGTAGAGTAGAGTAGGGTAGAGTAGAGTAGAGTGGGGTAGAGTAGAGCAGAGTAGAGTGGGGTAGAGTAGAGTAGAGCAGAGTAGAGTGGGGGTAGAGTGGGGTAGAGTAGAGTAAAGTAGGGTAGAGTAGAGCATAGTAGGGTAGAGTAGAGCATAGTAGAGTAAGGTAGAGTAGAGCAGAATATAGTGAGAGTAGAGTAGAGCAGAGTAGAGTGGGGTAGAGTAGAGTAGAGCAGGGTAGTGTGGGGTAGAGCAGAGTAGAGTTGGGGTAGAGTAGAGTAGAGTAGAGTAGAGTAGAATAGTATGAATATACTTAATCATAATTTGAAATACATTAATATAATTTAGAATATTATTTTGCATTTAAATCATAATTTAAATAAAAGTTCTTTTTATTGAAATGTATCTGAAGAGAATTAATTTACATCTATCTTTAGTTAAACCCCACTGTAGATATATACAAACTCTATGAAACTATAACCCTACTTCTCTCAAACCTTGCGAAAGTGAATTGCTATCTTAGAATAAAACTATCCACCTCCATGGCTCTTTCACACACTTAAGGCCCCCATAACACCTCTTATCACGCCCATACCACGTCTTAACATCCCCATAACACCTCTTAACACCCCCATAACACCTCTTAACACCCACATAACAACTCTTAACACCCCCATAACACCTCTTAATAATCCATAACACCTCTTAATACCCTTAACACCCCCATAACACCTCTTAACACACGCATAACAACTATTAACACCCACATAACAACTCTTAACACCCCCATAACACCTCTTAATAATCCATAACACCTCTTAATACCCTTAACACCCCCATAATACCGTTAACAACCCCATAATACCACTTAACTCGTCACAATACAGTCCAAACCTCGACTACCCCATTTCCAACTCAAAGTTCCATCTAACAACCAAAAGCTTTCCTAAACACATTAATACACCGTATATTTACCCCCACACCGGCGCTCTAAACCTCTGCTCTAAACCTCTGCTCTAAGATGTCCTATGCCATCTACTAAATCTCCTTAACCCCAAACCCTAGGTTTCCTATACATCTTGGTTCCTCGATGCCTTCAACTACGCAATATCGCATCGTCTTCATGTCTTGAACCTGAGTATCGGAGGTCCAGACTTCCTCGACCAACCGTTCGTAGACAAAGCTCAAGAATTAGCAGCCAACGGGGTCCTCCTGGTGTCCGCAATTGGTAATGATGGGCCTCTGTATGGGTTAGTACGATGCAATAGATCTTATGCAAAATGCTAAATGCTAAATGCTAAATGCTAAAATACTAATTACACTAAAATGCTAAATACACTAAAAATGTTATATGTAAATATTAATAATTTCATTTCTTTATTTACCATTGTAAATAATTTTACCAGGCTCCATTATCTCTCTCCTATCTCTTATCTATCTCTTATCTCATATCTCTCAATCAGAACCCTAAATAACCCTGCCGATCAAATGGATGTCTTGGGTGTTGGTGGTATTAATTATTATGACGAGATTGCGCCTTTTTCATCTCGGGGTTAGTGTTCAATAGTTTATGATCTTTGCTTATTAATTGCTTACAATTTAAATAAAGATTCATTAATTTTTAATCTTAATTTATTTTAATATGTGATAATTTCAAACAATGATTTATAGAGTAAGTCTATAATTAATTATTAATCAATATTTAATTACTATAACTAATTATTATTCAATAATTAATTATTATATTAAACAGTAAATTTGATATTTATTTTGTGAATAATAAATGATTCATTTAAATTAATTTCTTTATTTTATTTATTAATGTCTTTTATAATGAATTAATTTACTTTATTTATTATTGTTCTTGATAGAATAACATTATTATATTTAACATATCAATAATATAATAACAAATCAATATAAACTTGATTTTTGTAATAAAATGAGGTTTTTAGATATTTATACATCAATATTGAAGTCAATATTTAATTCATAATAATTGCAGGCATGACTACTTGGGAATTACCAAATGGCTATGGTAGAGTGAAACCTGACATAGTAGCTTATGGTAGCAGTGTGAAAGGAAGCTCTTTAGAGTGAGTTCAAGTGTAATCTCAATTTCAACCTTAAGATAGCGTAGAATTAAACCTTTAATTGTTATTGAAGTTTAAAAATACTTATTCTTTCATAATATATTAAACATTTAATACAACTGTTTCTTTAATATTTATATTACTTATTATTTCATCAATAGTGTCTTATCTACGACTATAAACAAACATCCGATCTTTACCTTATATGACCCATACATTATCTGACCCATACATTATCTGACCCATACCTTATCTGACCCATACCCTATCAGACCCATACATTATCTAATCACTACATTATCAGACCCATACATTATCTAATCACTACATTATCAGACCCATACATTATCTAATCACTACATTATCAGACCCATACATTATCTAATCACTACATTATCAGACCCATACATTATCTAATCACTACATTATCAGACCCATACCTTATCAGACCCATACATTATCTAATCACTACATTATCAGACCCATACCTTATCTAATCACTACATTATCAGACCCATACCTTATCAGACCCATACATTATCTAATCACTACCTTATCAGACCCATACATTATCTAATCACTACATTATCAGACCCATACCTTATCAGACCCATACATTATCTAATCACTACATTATCAGACCCATACCTTATCTAATCACTACATTATCAGACCCATACCTTATCAGACCCATACATTATCTAATCACTACATTATCAGACCCATACCTTATCTAATCACTACATTATCAGACCCATACCTTATCAGACCCATACATTATCTAATCACTACATTATCAGACCCATACCTTATCTAATCACTACATTATCAGACCCATACCTTATCAGACCCATGCATTATCTAATCACTACATTATCAGACCCATACATTATCTAATCACTACATTATCTAATCTATTATTCCTTTTGAATCAGTGGAAGCTGCAGGATTCTCTCCGGTACTAGCGTTTCTTCACCAGTCGTAGCAGGAATTGTAACTCTTCTTTATAGGTGATTTACTGACTCACTGACTTACTGACTGACTCACTGACTTACTGACTTACTGACTCACTGACTTACTGACTCACTGACTTACTGACTCACTGACTCACTCACTTACTCACTTACTGACTTACTCTCTTACTGACTCAATCTCTTACTCACTCACTCACTTACTCACTCACTGACTTACTCTCTTACTGACTCACTGACTCACTTACTGACTCACTCTCTTACTGGCTCACTCACTTACTGACTCACTCTCTTACTGACTCACTCACTTACTGCCTGACTCACTGACTGACTCACTTACTGACTGACTCACTTACTGACTCACTCACTTACTGACTTACTGACTCACTCACTTACTGACTGACTGACTCACTTACTCACTCACTCACTTACTGACTGACTGACTCACTTACTCACTCACTGACTTACTGACTCACTTACTGACTGACTCACTTACTGACTTACTCACTCACTTACTGACTGACTCACTTACTGACTGACTCACTTACTCACTCACTTACTGACTGACTCACTTACTGACTCACTCTCTTACTGACTGACTCACTTACTGACTTACTCACTTACTGACTCACTCTTTTACTAACTTACTCTCTTACTGACTCACTCTCTTACTGACTTACTCTCTTACTGACCCACTCTCTTATTGACTGACTCACTTACTGACTTACTCACTTACTGACTCACTCTCTTACTGATTTACTCTCTTACTGACAAATTAACATACTGACTCACTTTCTTACTGACTCACTCTCTTACTAATTACTCTCTTACTGACTCACTCTCTTACTGACAAATTAACATACTGACTCACTTTCTTACTGACTCACTCATTTACTGACTTACTCACTTACTGGCTCACTATCTTACTGACTCACCCACTTACTGACCCACTTACTGACCCACTTACTGACTCACTCACTTACTGACTCACTCTCTTACTGACTGACTCACTAACTCACTCACTCACTTACTGACTCACTCACTAATTCATTCACTCATATACCCACTAACTCACTTTCTTACTAGCTCACTTTTTTTACTAACTCACTCTCTATCTTACTCTTTTACTCACTCACTCAATCTATAGATTACTCTTTTCTTCCCGCCTTCCCACAGTTGTGTTAAAGACAAGTCTGTTATAAATATAGCTGCGATGAAACAATCAATCATCCTTTCAGCCAAACGTATTCCTTCGGCAAATCTATTTGAACAAGGTATGAATAGTGTTTTCTCATTTAAATGGGCATAGTGTTTTATCGTTAAAGTGAGCATATTATTTTCTTATTAAAGTGAGAATAATATGTTCTCATTACAATGAGAATATAATTTTCTCATTAAAATGAATATAGTATTTCACTAATAAGATTATAATAGTAAGTTCTCATTAAGATGAAAATATTATTTAGGGGAGAATAATATTTTATAACAATATTAAAATCCGGGTTCTGTTCTCAAAGAATCTAATGACTTTAATAATTTATAAGAAAATTATAATTTATTTTAGGAAATGGCAAAATTGACTTAGTTCGAACATTTGAAATGCTTTCAAATTTTGTTCCTCAGATAAGGTTATTCAGATACGGTAACTCAGATAAGATAACACAAATAAGATAATACAGATAAGATAATGATATAATTATATACGCAGTTTATTATAAATTTATTGAAAAATATTTTTCCATGAATATTATTCTCAAATATTACAATTTTTTTTATTAAAAGGATTATTTTTACCTTCAGTTTGCATCCGAGTTATCTAGACTTCACAGAATGTCCGTACATGTGGCCATACTGTTCTCAACCTCTCTACTACAGCATCAGACCAGTAGTGGTCAATATTACTATCATCAACTCTATCTCGGTCTCCTCCACTATTGTCGATAAGGTCTTTTTTACTACAAATAATTTCACTGGCATTCAATTTGAAGTTTATTTAATGAGATCAAATCTATATATTAGTCAAGTCTATAAATATCTTAGTCAAGTCTATAAATATCTTAGTCGAGTCTATAAGTATCTTAGTCAAGTCTATAAATATCTTAGTCAAGTCTATAAATATCTTAGTCAAGTCTATAAATATCTTAGTCAAATCTATAAATATCTTAGTCAAGTCTATAGATATTTTCATCTCACTTCATTATTTATCCTCTCAATTCATATTTACTTTATTTTATTTTTTGTCAAATTCAAAATAATAATACTCTGATATCCAATATTTCACACTTTTTCTATATTATACATATCCCCACACCCTCCCCTCACACCTATACATATACCCTCACACCCACACCTAATCCCTTGTCCCCACTCCTAATACCTTGCCTCCAATCCTAGTCCCCCACACCTACAGCTAGTCCCTCACACCCACACCTAATCCCTTGCCCCCACTCCTAGACTCTTGCCCCCATCATAGTCCCTCACACCCACACCTAGTCCCTTACTCCCACTCCTAACCCTTGCCCCATCCTAGTCCCTCACACCCACTCCTAATACCTTGCCTCCACTCCTAGTCCCTCATACCTATACCTATATCCTCACACCCACACATTGTCCCTTATCCCCACACCTAATCCCTTATCCCCACACCTAGTCCCTTGCTCCCACTCCTAGACCCTTGCCCCATCCTAGTCCCTCACACCCACACCAAATCCCTTGCCCCCACTCCTAATCCCTTATCCCCTCACCTAATCCATTATCCCCACACCTAGTCCCTTGCTCCAACTCCTAGACCCTTGCCCCATCCTAGTCCCTCATACCCACACCTAATCCCTGCCCCCACTCCTAATCCCTTATCCCCACACCTAATCCATTATCCCCACACCTAGTCCCATGCCCCCACTCCTAGACCCTCACCCACTCTTCATTACTCTTTTTCACAGCCCACATGGCACCCTTACAAACACCACTATGGCAATTATCTGGATATTTCTGTGACCTATAATGAAATACTATGGCCTTGGTCTGGTTATCTGGCAGTACACATTTCTGTTAAAGAAGTGGCTGCGGCATGGGAGGGTATTAGTCAAGGCTATATTGAGGTCAAGGTCACCTCAGGAGACTCTACAATTGAAGTTCTCAAGTTTCCTATCAAAGTCAAGGTGAGATATATTACTTCCTTTTATTTAAATTATTATTATAGTTAATGTTTTTATAGTTAATGTTAATGTATCTTTAATTAATTATAAATTAAATTAAATTTTCAAACAAAAAATGTATAATTTATTTTGTTTAATTTTATTTATTTCAAAATTGTGAAACTTCGTCAATGTAATTTTAGTGTTTACAATTATATAATTATTTACTTTATTATTATATAATTATTTACTTTATTATTATATAATTATTTACTTTATTATTATATAATTATTTACTTTATTATTATATAATTATTTACTTTATTATTATATAATTATTTACTTTATTATTTTATAATTATTTACTTTATTATTATATAATTATTTACTTTATTATTATATAATTATTTACTTTATTATTATATAATGATTTACTTTATTATTATATAATTATTTACTTTATTATTATATAATTATTTACTTTATTATTATATAATTATTTACTTTATTATTATATAATTATTTACTTTATTATTATATAATTATTTACTTTATTATTATATAATTATTTACTTTATTATTATATAATTATTTACTTTATTATTATATAATTATTTACTTTATTATTATATAATTATTTACTTTATTATTATATAATTATTTACTATATTATTATATCATTATTTACTTTATTATTATATAATTATTTACTATATTATTATATAATTATTTACTATATTATTATATCATTATTTATTTTATTATTATATAATTATTTACTATATTATTATATAATTATTTATTTTATTATTATATCATTATTTACTATAGTATTATATAATTATTTACTATGTTATTATTTACTATGTTATTATATAATAATTTACTATATTATTATATAATTATTTAATATATTATAATATAACAATTTACTATATTATATAATTATTTCAGATTATTGCAACTCCTCAATCTAATAAAAGAATTCTATGGGATCAATTTCACAACCTCAGATATCCGGCTGGATACTTCCCGAGAGATGATTTGGATATGAAATCTGATCCCTTGGATTGGTTATCAATCAAATTAGATAATATCAGTTAATTATTTAGAATTATTATTAATTATTTCTATACATGTATAAATATTTTTTTCATATTAATATTTTCAACTATTTTACATATGAATAGATTTTTATTCATTTTTCTTATTAAATAATTTCGATTTTTTCAACTTCAAATCTAAAAAACTTGATTTTAAATATTCTTCCATTTTCAATATCTTTCACAATTGAACAGGAATGCTGATCACATCCATACAAATTTTCGTGACCTCTACAACCATCTACGGTCTCAAGGATTCTTCATAGAGGTTCTGGGAGAAAGTTTTCTTTGTTTCGATGCCAAACATTATGGTTTATTCACTTTACCATTATTGGTGACATCTAAACTATAAATCATCATATTTTTGGTGAATCTGAAACAGTATTCGCAAGCATTTCTCCCACATAGGAACATTATTAATGGTGGATTTGGAAGACGAATACCACTCCGACGAAATAAAGAAACTGAGAACAGATGTTGCAAATGGACTCTCATTGATTGTGTTCGCTGATTGGTACGATTCCACTATTTTGGACAAACTCAAATTCTACGATGAAAACACAAGGTAAGTGAAATATACAATTAATTGTTAAATATTAGTGATATCTATATAGGCGTATTAGCTACCTTTAATGATATTAAAGTCTTTGTTGTTGCTAGGGAGTGGTGGCTTCCCGATACCGGGGGTGCAAATATCCCCGCCATTAACCGACTCCTATCTTCATGGAACATTGCATTCTCAAACAGAGTTTTTAATGGAGATTTCACTCTAGGTACCCATAAAGGTTTGTAACTTCTTTTCCTATTTTATTACAGCTCCTAATTCTATAAGCTAAATATAGACAGGCAAAATAGAATTTCTTATTTACATCTCATTTACTTCATAGATTTCACGAACCTATATTTATGTTTTCTGATTAGAATTTTGTATTTAATTTCATTGTGTTATTTATTTCACTATGTATTATATTTTATTGAATATTTTATTCATTCTTGGCTCCAATAAATTAATAAGCATTCAATTACCTTTAGTTACACTAATAACATTATATCTTTATTTAATTAGTCATATTATTTTAGGATAATACATTAGATTTCGACTACCCTCATTCCCTTCTTCTAGTCACCTATTCATCGGGAAGCAGTCTTATTCGCCTGCCACCAACGGCAATATCTTTCAAAGCGAAACTCCGCGACCAATCTCTCAAGATAAAGAGCAAGAAAACTGCTCTTGTAAAAGCTACAATTTTAGGTTTCTCTCTTTTGAGTTTACAATTATCTTTACTTCAACATCAAAGATTGTAAAAAATTACTCAATTATAGATTTGAGTCTAATTTTAGCAATAATATTAGCTAACGAACATTAATAAAACAATTTTTGCATTTTTCAGCTTTATTTCAGACGGATAAAAAGAGATCTTCTGGTCGAATTGCCGTTTACGGTGATTCCAACTGCCTTGATTCCAATAAACTACGGGCTACTGATAAGTCGAACTGCATGTGGCTACTTGATTCATTTCTTCAGTTCACAATGCATTCCCTTCTCGCTAGTTCTTTCACCTTACAACCGCAACATTTCACGAATTCAAATGAATCACTTCCTGTTTCAAATAGTTAGCTATTTTTCTTAAAGACATTTCTTAAATATATTTAAAGTCATTTTTTTAATTTATTAATAATTCAAATAATTTATAAACATTCTATTTACTAACAAATGTTGTATGACAAATGACAAATTAGTATTATTTGATCTTTATAAAATAGTAAAATCATAAACTTGTTAATAGATGTGAGGCTGGAAAGATATTCCCATGTTATAAATAAAACTTTAGAGAAATGCCAAATCTTTGAAAGTTTAGATACAATAATTTCCGGCAAATCTGCGCTTGAGTTGGTATTTGTGTAAATATTATCTTTTTTGTACCGTATCGTAAAGTAACTCATCAATAATTAATCCTCGAAACTATACCTAATTTTTAATATTTATTTATTTCAAAATATAATTTATAGATTTATAAAAAATGAATTTACTGTGAAGACTGGAATCATTGAAAATAGACACACAATTTCGAATATTATCAAGTGAGAATGATTATATTTAATTAATAATATTGATATTAAAATGTAAATAAATACATGTATTTACTTTATTACATACCTGTTTTGAATTTCACAGAATTCCGAAAACTAAAAACCCAGGTGATATTTCAAATTTATTAATTTTTACAGCTCTAATTTTTATTATTTTAATAATTCTTTTAATAAAGTTAGTTGTGTAAACTATTATATAATTGTCTTATATTACTTAAAAGTGATTAATTAAAGTATTGTATGAATGATTAACTAAACTATTCATTTTAAAGGAATAAAAAATTCAGAAGAAGATTTAGAAGATTTTTTATTTGAAAATATTTGATTTAATCAATCAAAATATTCTGTACTTTTAATATTATTGTATATGTTTATTAAATGTTTTTATCTAATATATATTTTTATATCTTAAAGATTCAATGAATCTAAATTTTATAAGAAAATCTTTATATTAAAAATGTGATATTTATTATTGATAACTATTTTATGTATTTATTTAAATATTTGTTTATGAGAATGTAAGATCATAAATTTGTATTACTTTTAATATAAACAATGATGTAAAATATGTTATTTCTATATTTTAACTTTTTTATATTATATTTCATCCAATGTATTTATTACATATTATTTATAACTTGAGATTATTATTCCAAAATATATCGCTTTTATCAATAGAAATTATGATATCGCTTATGTAAAGCATTTAAAACTTTTAATAAACTTACTACGACCAATCTTAATTTATTGGTTACTTAAACAAATTTACAATATATTAATATTTTAAAATTTACATGCTAATAGATAAATTTATATTCTTTTTTTTATAATCTTCTTTCTATTCTTCATTACGCTTTAATTATTAATTTATATGTGCTTTTTTTATTTATAATTTCTGTTTAATATCTATATCCCTATTTTTTAATTATTTTTGATTATTTCTATTATAGATTTTAACAATTGAATACAGACGAAATTAATGTAAACATGTAAATAATAAATAGCAACCAATACTTGTTCAAAAAAAATGATCTAAATGCAATTATTTGTATTCGAGAATATCTGTTAATTTAATATCAAATATGAATAATTATAAAATAATTAAACAAATAGGACAAGGTTCATTTGGTAAAGCGCTTTTGGTGAAATCTAAAGAAGACGGAAAACAACTGGTCATCAAAGAAATCAATATCAGCCGAGTTATTATCTTTTTACATAATATTAGAGATATGAATGCGGAATTAGATTAACATTACATTATTAATATTATTAATTATATAATTTATATTTATTTTATAAACATATCCAAATGAATAAATTATTAAAATTATATTTGTGTAAAATAATCTTAATAAAACTCACCCACTTCGTTATATATACTATATGATGATCTCGTATACCAAATATATTTTATTTATAGAATAAGATTTATATTTTACAGAGTTACCAAAAATATCATTAAATTACTTGGTAATTTTAATTTAATGGTAATTTATCTGATAATTGTTGGAAGTTATTAATTTTTGTTTTTATTTGCGTTATTTAGATGGCAAGAAAAGAAAGAGATGAAGCAAGAAAAGAGGTTTTTTAGTGTCAATAATATATTGCATAATGTACAATTTAATGTCAATATTCAATGAGATACATTTTGTAGAATTTATGTAAATATCCGTGATTACATATTCTAAGTAAATTCATTTAAACATTTTGTATTCAGACTACAGTCCTTGCTCAATTACATCACTCGAATATTGTAACTTATAAAGAGTCTTTTGAAGGTAACACAATAATACCTCAATCTATCAAATTCATTCTAAGATATTAATTATAATTACATTTCAATTCATGTTCGTAAGTATTATTTTAATTAGTTTATCAAATACAGAATTAGGTGTTTTGTACATTGTCATGGACTATTGCGATGGGGGTTAGTTTTAAAAATTTAATTATTCATATTTCTCATTGAATTTCCTTTCATAATATTTCTCTATACATTACATTTCTATATACATAACATTTCTCTATACATAACAATTCTATATACATAACATTTCTATATACATAACATTTCTCTATACATAACATTTCTCTATACATAACATTTCTATATACATAACATTTCTTTATACATAACATTTCTATATACATAACAATTCTCTATACATAACATTTCTATATACATAACAATTCTATATACATAACATTTCTATATACATAATATTTCTATATACATAACATTTCTCTATACATAACATTTCTATATACATAACATTTCTTTATACATAACATTTCTATATACATAACAATTCTCTATACATAACATTTCTATATACATAACAATTCTCTATACATAACATTTCTATATACATAATTCATCTTTTAGTTCATTTGCCATGTTAATATAAACTCATTAGAAATGTAATTTTATTATTTTAACTCACTTTGATTTGAAATTCTTTACAAAGGAGATTTGTATGCAAAGATAAATCAACAAAGAGGAACTTTGTTTGCCGAAGAAAATGTGAGTAACTGACCACTATCTCTATCTATAACTAACTAACCACTATCTCTATCTATAACTAACTGACCACTATCTCTATCTATAACTAACTGACCACTATATCTATCTATAACTAACTGACCACTATCTCTATCTATAACTAACTGACCACTATCTCTATCTATAACTAACTGACCACTATCTCTATCTATAACTAACTGACCACTATCTCTATCTATATCTAACTGACCACTATCTCTATCTATAACTAACTGACCACTATCTCTATCTATAACTAACTGACCACTATCTCTATCTATAACTAACTGACCACTCTCTCTATCTATAACTAACTGACCACTATCTCTATCTATAACTAACTGACCAATATCTCTATCTATAACTAACTGACCACTATCTCTATCTATAACTAACTGACCACTATCTCTATCTATAACTAACTGATCACTATCTCTATCTATAACTAACTGACCACTATCTCTATCTATAACTAACTGACCACTATCTCTATCTATAACTAACTGACCACTATCTCTATCTATAACTAACTGACCACTATCTCTATCTATAACTAACTAACCACTATCTCTATCTATAACTAACTGATCACTATCTCTATATATAACTAACTGACCACTATCTCTATCTATAACTAACTGATCACTATCTCTATATATAACTAACTGACCACTATCTCTATCTATAACTAACTGACCACTATCTCTATCTATAACTAACTGACCACTATCTCTATCTATAACTAACTGATCACTATCTCTATATATAACTAACTGACCACTATCTCTATATATAACTAACTGACCACTATCTCTATCTATAACTAACTGATCACTATCTCTATCTATAACTAACTGACCACTATCTCTATCTATAACTAACTGACCACTATCTCTATATATAACTAACTGACCACTATCTCTATCTATAACTAACTGACCACTATCTCTATCTATAACTAACTGACCACTATCTCTATCTATAACTAACTGACCTCTATCTCTATCTATAACTAACTGACCTCTATCTCTATCTATAACTAACTGACCACTATCTCTATCTATAACTAACTGACCACTATCTCTATCTATAACTAACTGACCACTATCTCTATCTATAACTAACTGACCACTATCTCTATCTATAACTAACTGACCACTATATCTATCTATAACTAACTGACCACTATCTCTATATATAACTAACTGACCACTATCTATAACTAACTGACCACTATCTCTATCTATAACTAACTGACCACTCTCTCTATCTATAACTAACTGACCACTATATCTATCTATAACTAACTGACCACTCTCTCTATCTATAACTAACTGACCACTATCTCTATCTATAACTAACTGACCACTATCTCTATCTATAACTAACTGACCACTATCTCTATCTATAACTAACTGACCACTATCTCTATCTATAACTAACTGACCACTATATCTATCTATAACTAACTGACCACTCTCTCTATCTATATCTAACTGACCACTATATCTATCTATAACTAACTGACCACTCTCTCTATCTATAACTAACTGACCACTATCTCTATCTATAACTAACTGACCTCTATCTCTATCTATAACTAACTGACCACTATCTCTATCTATAACTAACTGACCACTATCTCTATCTATAACTAACTGACCACTATCTCTATCTATATCTAACTGACCACTATATCTATCTATAACTAACTGACCACTATCTCTATCTATAACTAACTGACCACTATCTCTATCTATAACTAACTGACCACTATCTCTATCTATAACTAACTGACCACTATCTCTATCTATAATTAACTGACCACTATCTCTATCTATAACTAACTGACTACTATCTCTATCTATAACTAACTGACCACTATCTCTATCTATAACTAACTGACCACTATCTCTATCTATAACTAACTGACCACTATCTCTATCTATAACTAACTGACCACTATCTCTATCTATAACTAACTGACCACTATCTCTATCTATAACTAACTGACCACTATCTCTATCTATAACTAACTGACCACTATCTCTATCTATAACTAACTGACCACTCTCTCTATCTATAACTACTGACCACTATCTCTATCTATAACTAACTGACCACTATCTCTATCTATAACTAACTGACCACTATCTCTATCTATAACTAACTGACCACTATCTCTATCTATAACTAACTGACCACTATCTCTATCTATAACTAACTGACCACTATCTCTATCTATAACTAACTGACCACTATCTCTATATATAACTAACTGACCACTATCTATAACTAACTGACCACTATCTCTATCTATAACTAACTGACCACTATCTCTATCTATAACTAACTGACCACTATCTCTATCTATAACTAACTGACCACTCTCTCTATCTATAACTACTGACCACTATCTCTATCTATAACTAACTGACCACTATCTCTATCTATAACTAACTGACCACTCTCTCTATCTATAACTACTGACCACTATCTCTATCTATAACTAACTGACCACTATCTCTATCTATAACTAACTGACCACTCTCTCTATCTATAACTAACTGACCACTATCTCTATATATAACTACTGACCACTATCTCTATCTATAACTAACTGACCACTATCTCTATCTATATCTAACTGACCACTATCTCTATCTATAACTAACTGACCACTATCTATAACTAACTGACCACTATCTCTATCTATAACTAACTGACCACTATCTCTATCTATAACTAACTGACCACTCTCTCTATCTATAACTAACTGACCACTATCTCTATATATAACTAACTGACCACTATCTATAACTAACTGACCACTATCTCTATCTATAACTAACTGACCACTCTCTCTATCTATAACTAACTGACCACTATCTCTATATATAACTAACTGACCACTATCTATAACTAACTGACCACTATCTCTATCTATAACTAACTGACCACTATCTCTATCTATAACTAACTGACCACTATCTCTATCTATATCTAACTGACCACTATCTCTATCTATAACTAACTGACCACTATCTCTATCTATAACTAACTGACCACTATCTCTATCTATAACTAACTGACCACTATCTCTATCTATAACTAACTGACCACTATCTCTATCTATAACTAACTGACCACTCTCTCTATCTATAACTAACTGACCACTATCTCTATATATAACTAACTGACCACTATCTATAACTAACTGACCACTATCTCTATCTATAACTAACTGACCACTATCTCTATCTATAACTAACTGACCACTATCTCTATCTATAACTAACTGACCACTATCTCTATCTATAACTAACTGACCACTATCTCTATCTATAACTAACTGACCACTATCTCTATCTATAACTAACTGACCACTATCTCTATCTATAACTAACTGACCACTATCTCTATCTATAACTAACTGACCAATATCTCTATCTATAACTAACTGACCACTATCTCTATATATAACTAACTGACCACTATCTATAACTAACTGACCACTATCTCTATCTATAACTAACTGACCACTATCTCTATCTATAACTAACTGACCACTATCTATAACTAACTGACCACTATCTCTATCTATAACTAACTGACCACTATCTCTATCTATAACTAACTGACCACTCTCTCTATCTATAACTAACTGACCACTATCTCTATATATAACTAACTGACCACTATCTATAACTAACTGACCACTATCTCTATCTATAACTAACTGACCACTATCTCTATCTATAACTAACTGACCACTATCTCTATCTATAACTAACTGACCACTATCTCTATCTATAACTAACTGACCACTCTCTCTATCTATAACTACTGACCACTATCTCTATCTATAACTAACTGACCACTATCTCTATCTATAACTAACTGACCACTCTCTCTATCTATAACTAACTGACCACTATCTCTATCTATAACTAACTGACCACTATCTCTATCTATAACTAACTGACCACTATCTCTATCTATAACTAACTGACCACTATCTCTATCTATAACTAACTGACCACTATCTCTATCTATAACTAACTGACCACTATCTCTATCTATAACTAACTGACCACTATCTCTATCTATAACTAACTGACCACTATCTCTATCTATAACTAACTGACCACTATCTCTATCTATATCTAACTGACCACTATCTCTATCTATAACTAACTGACCACTATCTCTATCTATAACTAACTGACCACTATCTCTATCTATAACTAACTGACCACTATCTCTATCTATAACTAACTGACCACTATCTCTATATATAACTACTGACCACTATCTCTATCTATAACTAACTGACCACTATCTCTATCTATATCTAACTGACCACTATCTCTATCTATAACTAACTGACCACTATCTATAACTAACTGACCACTATCTCTATCTATAACTAACTGACCACTATCTCTATCTATAACTAACTGACCACTCTCTCTATCTATAACTAACTGACCACTATCTCTATATATAACTAACTGACCACTATCTATAACTAACTGACCACTATCTCTATCTATAACTAACTGACCACTATCTCTATCTATAACTAACTGACCACTATCTCTATCTATAACTAACTGACCACTATCTCTATCTATAACTAACTGACCACTCTCTCTATCTATAACTACTGACCACTATCTCTATCTATAACTAACTGACCACTATCTCTATCTATAACTAACTGACCACTCTCTCTATCTATAACTAACTGACCACTATCTCTATATATAACTACTGACCACTATCTCTATCTATAACTAACTGACCACTATCTCTATCTATATCTAACTGACCACTATCTCTATCTATAACTAACTGACCAATATCTCTATCTATAACTAACTGACCACTATCTCTATATATAACTAACTGACCACTCTCTCTATCTATAACTAACTGACCACTATCTCTATCTATAACTAACTGACCACTCTCTCTATCTATAACTACTGACCACTATCTCTATCTATAACTAACTGACCACTATCTCTATCTATAACTAACTGACCACTCTCTCTATCTATAACTAACTGACCACTATCTCTATATATAACTACTGACCACTATCTCTATCTATAACTAACTGACCACTATCTCTATCTATATCTAACTGACCACTATCTCTATCTATAACTAACTGACCACTATCTATAACTAACTGACCACTATCTCTATCTATAACTAACTGACCACTATCTCTATCTATAACTAACTGACCACTCTCTCTATCTATAACTAACTGACCACTATCTCTATATATAACTAACTGACCACTATCTATAACTAACTGACCACTATCTCTATCTATAACTAACTGACCACTATCTCTATCTATAACTAACTGACCACTATCTCTATCTATAACTAACTGACCACTATCTCTATCTATAACTAACTGACCACTCTCTCTATCTATAACTACTGACCACTATCTCTATCTATAACTAACTGACCACTATCTCTATCTATAACTAACTGACCACTCTCTCTATCTATAACTAACTGACCACTATCTCTATATATAACTACTGACCACTATCTCTATCTATAACTAACTGACCACTATCTCTATCTATATCTAACTGACCACTATCTCTATCTATAACTAACTGACCACTATCTATAACTAACTGACCACTATCTCTATCTATAACTAACTGACCACTATCTCTATCTATAACTAACTGACCACTCTCTCTATCTATAACTAACTGACCACTATCTCTATATATAACTAACTGACCACTATCTCTATCTATAACTAACTGACCACTATCTCTATCTATAACTAACTGACCACTATCTCTATCTATAACTAACTGACCACTATCTCTATCTATAACTAACTGACCACTATCTCTATCTATAACTAACTGACCACTCTCTCTATCTATAACTAACTGACCACTATCTCTATATATAACTAACTGACCACTATCTATAACTAACTGACCACTATCTCTATCTATAACTAACTGACCACTATCTCTATCTATAACTAACTGACCACTATCTCTATCTATATCTAACTGACCACTATCTCTATCTATAACTAACTGACCACTATCTCTATCTATAACTAACTGACCACTATCTCTATCTATAACTAACTGACCACTATCTCTATCTATAACTAACTGACCACTATCTCTATCTATAACTAACTGACCACTCTCTCTATCTATAACTAACTGACCACTATCTCTATATATAACTAACTGACCACTATCTATAACTAACTGACCACTATCTCTATCTATAACTAACTGACCACTATCTCTATCTATAACTAACTGACCACTATATCTATCTATAACTAACTGACTACTATCTCTATCTATAACTAACTGACCACTATCTCTATCTATAACTAACTGACCACTATCTCTATCTATAACTAACTGACCACTATATCTATCTATAACTAACTGACCACTCTCTCTATCTATAACTAACTTACCACTATCTCTATCTATAACTAACTGACCACAATCTCTATCTATAACTAACTGACCACTATCTCTATCTATAACTAACTGACCACTCTCTCTATCTATAACTAACTGACCACTATCTCTATATATAACTAACTGACCACTATCTATAACTAACTGACCACTATCTCTATCTATAACTAACTGACCACTATCTCTATCTATAACTAACTGACCACTATATCTATCTATAACTAACTGACTACTATCTCTATCTATAACTAACTGACCACTATCTCTATCTATAACTAACTGACCACTATCTCTATCTATAACTAACTGACTACTATCTCTATCTATAACTAACTAACCACTATCTATAACTAACTGACCACTATCTCTATCTATAACTAACTGACCACTATCTCTATCTATAACTAACTGACCACTATCTCTATCTATAACTAACTAACCACTATCTCTATCTATAACTAACTGACCACTATCTCTATCTATAACTAACTGACCACTATCTCTATCTATAACTAACTGACCACTATCTCTATCTATAACTAACTGACCACTATCTCTATCTATAACTAACTGACCACTATCTCTATCTATAACTAACTGACCACTATCTCTATCTATAACTAACTAACCACTATCTCTATCTATAACTAACTGACCACTATCTCTATCTATAACTAACTGACCACTATCTCTATCTATAACTAACTGACCACTATCTCTATCTATAACTAACTGACCACTATCTCTATCTATAACTAACTGACCACTATCTCTATCTATAACTAACTAACCACTATCTCTATCTATAACTAACTGACCACTATCTCTATCTATAACTAACTGACCACTATCTCTATCTATAACTAACTGACCACTATCTCTATCTATAACTAACTGACCACAATCTCTATCTATAACTAACTGACCACTATCTCTATCTATAACTAACTGACCACTATCTCTATCTATAACTAACTGACCACTATCTCTATCTATAACTAACTGACCACTATCTCTATCTATAACTAACTGACCACTATCTCTATCTATAACTAACTGACCACTATCTCTATCTATAACTAACTGACCACAATCTCTATCTATAACTAACTGACCACTATCTCTATCTATAACTAACTGACCACTATCTCTATCTATAACTAACTGACCACTATCTCTATCTATAACTAACTGACCACTATCTCTATCTATAACTAACTGACCACTATCTATAACTAACTGACCACTATCTCTATCTATAACTAACTGACCACTATCTCTATCTATAACTAACTGACCACTATCTCTATCTATAACTAACTGACCACTATCTATAACTAACTGACCACTATCTCTATCTATAACTAACTGACCACTATCTCTATCTATAACTAACTGACCACTATCTATAACTAACTGACCACTATCTCTATCTATAACTAACTGACCACTATCTCTATCTATAACTAACTGACCACAATCTCTATCTATAACTAACTGACCACTATCTCTATCTATAACTAACTGACCACTATCTCTATCTATAACTAACTGACCACTATCTCTATCTATAACTAATTGACCACTATCTCTATCTATAACTAACTGACCACTATCTCTATCTATAACTAACTGACCTCTATCTCTATCTATAACTAACTGACCACTATCTCTATCTATAACTAACTGACCACTATCTCTATCTATAACTAACTGACCACTCTCTCTATCTATAACTAACTGACCAATATCTCTATCTATAACTAACTGACCACTATCTCTATCTATAACTAACTGACCACTATCTCTATCTATAACTAACTGACCACTATCTCTATCTATAACTAACTGACCACTATCTCTATCTATAACTAACTGACCACTATCTCTATCTATAACTAACTGACCACTATCTCTATCTATAACTAACTGACCAATATCTCTATCTATAACTAACTGACCACTATCTCTATCTATAACTAACTGACCACTATCTCTATCTATAACTAACTGACCACTATCTCTATCTATAACTAACTGACCACTATCTCTATCTATAACTAACTGACCAATATCTCTATCTATAACTAACTGACCAATATCTCTATCTATAACTAACTGACCACTATCTCTATCTATAACTAACTGACCACTATCTCTATCTATAACTAACTGACCACTATCTCTATCTATATCTAACTGACCACTATATCTATCTATATCTAACTGACCACTATATCTATCTATAACTAACTGACCACTATCTCTATCTATAACTAACTGACCACTATCTCTATCTATAACTAACTGACCACTATCTCTATCTATAACTAACTGACCACTATCTCTATCTATAACTAACTGACCACTATCTCTATCTATAACTAACTGACCACTATCTATAACTAACTGACCACTATCTCTATCTATAACTAACTGACCACTATCTCTATCTATAACTAACTGACCACTATCTCTATCTATAACTAACTGACCACTCTCTCTATCTATAACTAACTGACCACTATCTCTATATATAACTAACTGACCACTATCTATAACTAACTGACCACTATCTCTATCTATAACTAACTGACCACTATCTCTATCTATAACTAACTGACCACTATCTCTATCTATAACTAACTGACCACCACTAATATATCTAACTTACCTCTCACTATCTCTAACTGACCATTTGGTCTATATATATTATATAGGTTTAAATAATCATGGTATATAAAATATTTATATATTCAAAGTAAATAATACAGATGATATAAAAGGTAAATATAAACTTGTTTAAGGATATCAAATTCTGTTCTTGTTTATATGCAAATAAAGTTATTATGTTCTTTTTTACTTTTAAAAGTAATTCGGAAAATAATTATGATTTATTTTCAGATCCTTGATTGGTTTGTACAAACTGCTTTAGCTGTAAAACATATTCACGACAGAAAGATACTTCACAGGGACATCAAATCACAAGTTCTTATGGATTATATCTAACTGACCACCTTCATAACTTATATTTAACTGACCTTTCTCTATATCTAACTGACCACCTTCATAACTTATATTTAACTGACCTTTCTCTATATCTAACTGACCAACTTCAATATATCTAACTAAAGATATTATCTATATCTAATTGACCTCTTTCACTATATCTTACTAACCAGCTTCAGTAAATCTAACTGACATTCATAGCCTATTTACATCTAATCTGTATCATTTATCCTAATCTTTTCTTATCATTTTATTCTAATTTTACATTTCATTTTCTATTTAATTTTGTTTTTTTTTATTTCACCATTTCTTTATTTTTGTATTTTCCTACCAGAATATATTTTTAACGAGGCATGGAATTGTGAAATTGGGAGATTTCGGAATTTCTAAAGTTCTGAATAGGTGAGAAAGAAATAAAGAAATCATTTTCACAAATTACTAATATATAAGTCGGTTAGGTTAATTTCTTTATTCAATATTTCTACTAGCACTGTAGAACTTGCAAGGACCTGCATAGGAACTCCTTATTACCTATCTCCCGAGATTGTCGAAAACAAGCCTTACAATAATAAAAGGTTGGTTTGCATGTTGGTACAACGATTCTAAATCTAGACATTGCATGCTAACTCCTCGTCTTTGTTTTTATAGCGACATGTGGTCACTAGGCTGTGTTTTATATGAACTAACGACCCTTAAACATGCGGTAGGTGTCTAAATATGCACAATTCTCACATTTAAGTTCTATTTTTGATTAGTTTTGTATTCCAAACTTTGAAATAGCGATAAGTAATATATAGATTTAGATTAATTTGATTTTTTCATAGTTTGAATCTGGAAATATGAAGAATTTAGTTCTGAAAATCGTCAGGTGAGATTGTCTATTAACTAAATACTACTAACGTTATGTTACGACTCTTTTCTTTACAGGGGCAGCTATCCACCTCCATCCATTCGTTACAGTTACGATTTGAGAAGTTTAATTATGGTTTTGTTTAAAAGAAATCCAAGGTTTCAACTTGCTTTTATATCATCAATGCAACCTATTATTATTATTACTGAAATATTAATCTGAATAGAAATTGCATCATATGGATATATTCTAACATGCATTATGACTTGATTTCATCCTTAACAGAGATAGACCCTCAGTTTCGGCTCTTTTGAGAAAACCTATACTCCAAACTAGGATTCGAAAATTTCTCACAGATTCGGTTTGTTTATTTCCACTTGGGATTAATTGACTTATTTTCCAATGTCAGGATTATATTAGAATGAAATATTTGATCAAACTTAATAATAAACTTAACAGACTGTCATTTGATAGCGTAGCACCAGTTACAATCTGACTTAGTTACAGTTACTAGTACATCAAAAGTTATTCTAAAAAGGATATACTTTACTTAACTCGAACATCATTACGATGTCATCGGAGAGATGAGGGAGAACGAGTCAGATGTAAACCTTATGCCACGCATGTTTACATAACACAGGAAGTTGCCGATGAATTCTCGCATACCGTCATGCATGGTCACATGATCCATAAGCAACTGCCCGCGAATGTGAATTTACACCGAGAATTACCTCCTAGACCACAATTAGGTTCGCATGACAATATTTGCAAATATTTGCAAATATTTGCAAATATTTGCAAATATTTGCGATATAAAAACTAATTTGAAAAATTCATAATTTTTGAAATCAAACATTTTATCAATTGCAACAGTTCTAATTTAGTAAAATTATATTTTAGTAAAGTATTATATCTACTTGAGTATTTTCGTAATAAAGTAAAAAGGATTACAAATCACGAATATTAACGACATTGTTATTATTGTGATTTCTTTAAAGATTGATTTACTTTCTTAATAACATATTCATGTGTTATACTTTTTATTATAGTTGAAATTAATTAGAAAATAAATCTATTTCAAAATGTACAGTTCGGAAATCATTAGCTGCCGTTGTACCAAAAGTTGTCATGAGTCCTAAAGTGGTTGCAGGTCCTCGAGTGGTTGCAGGACCTAGAGTGGTTGCAGGTTCTAGAGTGGTTGCAGGTTCTAGAGTGGTTGCAGGACCTCGAGTGGTTGCAGGACCTCGAGTGGTTGCAACTCCGCGTTATGATCCGTCTCATGCTTACGGATTAAACAAAGCAAAAGAAGTTAAGTTAGTTTTAATATTCTTATTTTAAATTTTAAAATGCACAATTTTAGTAAATATTTCATTTTAATTCTATTATAACTGGTATTGTTTTTATTATGAATATGTATTCTTTATTCACTTTATTATATTGATGAATATTAATTAATATTTTAAATATCTAATTATAAATACATTTAAACTTAAATTTTTATTTTAAAATAAAGAATCCTAAATTCATACAATATTTAAATAATCATTATTGTTAGAGACAATAATTTACTCTAACTTAATTATGATTGTAAATAATAATAACAATATTAATTTCTAATTCGCAGACGTT
>OZ038315.1:36139758-36184327 GCA_964035775.1 Osedax frankpressi | reverse complement strand
AATGCGAGCAGCTAGAGATGCGAGGATTGCTGCAGGAGATCGCAAGAAAATCACTAACAAAACTCCCGAGGTATGACTTCAATATGCGGGGTCTGTAATATCGATACAAACACTTTAACTCATCATCAGGCACCGAAGCCCTCTCATGGTAAACCTTCTTCTAGCAACAGAATGAACAACGAAAACAATGACTTTCCTATTCACAGTGAACAGGTTTTCAATTCATTCCATTGAATATTTTCCATTTATTTTCACTATTACAATTATGATATCTCTTTACAAGGATTATTTGGCTCGGTTGCGTCAGATTCGGTTGCAGAACTTTAATGAAAGACGCGTACAAAGGATTAGTCATGACAATCGTCTTCAAGTGAGTTTATCAATTTACAATTCATTTCTAGTCTTAGAATTATTCAATAGAATGTAAAATGCGCGTAACAACTATATACAGTTTGTTCTATTGTATTATATCCTCTTATTGTGTGTTTTATTGTGTTATATCTTCTTATTGTGTGTTTTATTGTGTTATAAGACATTTTAGAGTGTCTCTTAACCTTTTCTTAACTTCCTTTTTAAAGCCAAGCGTAGAAGACCACCATGAAATTCGTTTAAAGAAAATAAAAGCATTGAGGGTTATTGCAATGATTGCTTCTATTACTTATTATTCGATAACCTCTTTGGTTTACATTTCTACAGGAACAAGCTGAGGATAGAGCTCTTCGCTTGAGACAAGATCTAAATAGAAGGCGTAAGGCCGAATTTAATGAAGAAAAGCAACGATTAAGAGCCCAATTGCAACCGAGAATAAAATTAAACCCTCCCCGAGATATTAGGTTTAATAATAACGATATTTAGTTTCATTCTTTTTATAATTATATTTCTTTATGCGTTTAGTAAGATTGCGGATAAAAAAGATGTCCCGAGTATTACTCAAGCCTTGAAGGACATCGATCCTGCAGAAAAGAGTCCTGCTTCTAATATAAACACAAGGTCACTTTCATGTATTTATCTTCTTTTTTTAAGATTTACTTTCTGAAGAGTTTAGTAATATTTTCACATAATTTCTAAAATTATTGGTAAAATGATAACCTCATAAATTAGAATCTTCTCATTGATAATGAATTGATATAGAATGTATTTCTAAGTGGAAACATATTTTTTAAACATTTATATATAGTTTTAATTTGATAAATATTCTTATTTTATATACACGATTATTATTAGATCACAGAATTTGCTAAATATTATTTCTAAACTTTAAATAAACTTTCTTATACTTTTATTATTTTAAAACAAATTAAATAAAAAGCAAGAAAATATATAAATATGAAATAAAAAACTAATTTAATAAATTAATAATATATTTTTTACTTCAATGGATTAAATGATTAATTTTAATTATTTTATATTTCAAAGATTATTTAAACATTTTTAATAAATATTTATTTTATATTTTTATATATCTAACAATCTGTTAAGATACCAATACTCATGTTATTCCTTTAATTTTTAATAATTTTAAATAATATGAATATGTATAATATACCTTAGAATAAAATTGATATTCTATAATTAAATTATCATTATACTGATTTGAATTATCATTTGTAGAGTCGAGAATCAAAACATCCCAAGTATGACTGCTGCCTTGAATGCAATTGGAGATGAAACAAAGTTTTAATCTAGTCACTCTTCTATTATCTATAAATAATCAATCACATTATTTCAATTATTTTTTTGAATACATTTACCAAATATATAATAGATTTTCTTTAACAGTATTGATAGAGAAAAAAAGAAATCAGAAATCTTAAAAAGACTAAATTCTAAGGTTTATGTTAAATGTAATCAATAGTTATAATAATTAATAAATTTAAATATAAATATATATTTAACAAGATGAAACTTACATTCATTATAATAATGTCTCCTACCAGCCTCCTTGGACAAAAGATTCTTCAAGACTTCGAAACAATCCTGTACTTCCGAAATGGGAAAAACCAACAGACGTAGAGTTCAAAAGAAACAATCAGTGGCAAGATAAATCTCACCATGATCCTAAAATTCAATTTGAAGAATCATATGAATCTCTCAAAGGTAAGATATTTTTACTTATTTATATATTCTACTAATTTACCCAATTATATTTATGTTTTGAAACCAATAATTAATATAATTTACAAATATAACTTAAAGGTTAAAAGTTAATTTATATAATTTATAAATATATTTAAAAAATGTTAATTTATATAATTGCAAATATTGAATCTGTTCAGAATCTCAAGAAGTGAATATTATTATTAAGAATCCTGATTTGGGATTTACAACATCTCCAAAAAAGAAAACAGAACACATTTTAGATAACTCAGAAATCAGTGAAAATAATAAGCAAATGTTGGATAAATCTAATATTACTGATGAATTTGCAGAGAAAGCATCAGTTAGTTCAAAGAATGGCGTAGTTGAAGAGATTCTAGAATCTATTCATATCATTGAAGAGCGATTGCCTTCGAAGGATAAATTGAATAAGGAAAATGTAAAATTAGACAAAGAGGTATCGAGCAGTGTATCAGAAGTTGTTGTTATCGATGAAAGTCAGATTTTCACTCCAAGAGGGAAATGGAATAAGGCTACTAGTTTACGATTTGAGCAAATAGAAATATCAATGAAAACTGGTCAATCTTTCAAACAGATTATCGGTTAGAAATTTGTCATTGATGTGAATTGTTATTAAATATTATTTTAAAATTATAATAATAATTTTCCTAAATTAGCAATAAAATATTTTAAACTTCTGTCTACAAATTAAATTTTAATTATAATATTACAGAGCCTGATATTCCTATTACAAAATGTGGAGCAACTTATATAATTAATAGGAATATATCTTCAAAATTAAAGGAAGATAAAGGTATATCCTTATTTTAATATAAACAATTTTTAATTCCTCTCAAATGCTTATTAATAAAAAATAGACGAGGATGAAAAGATGGAAAAATTATTCGAAAAAGTTTCAATAAAAGAAAGAGATATAGAAGTTGATATAAAGGAAACCGATGTGAAGATTGAAGATATAAGTAGTGGAGAGTTAGTTTGTTTTAACATAATATATTTGCAATTCTTACTTCCATAATATTGTTTTAAAATATATTTGTAAAATTAAATTACAGTGAAGATGAGGAGAATTTGATTTCAGTAAAAGTAGGACTAACAACAGGCAAATTTGACATGGGAACAAAGGTCTCGTATATATATATATATATATATATATATATATTACGTAGTGTTACAATTATATCTTTAATTATTATATATTTAAAAATTGCATATATTTAATTTTATATTTTTATTTAAATATAAATAAATTACAATATATTTTTTAATATTATATAATTTATATCATATTTATGTTTATTTGTTTAGAATTTGCGAACATGTTCCGTACCTGATCTCAGGTTCCTGAATGATGGGAATGAATCTTTGTCGGGTCGATTTTCTAATCCTGATATTTCAGGAGACATTAATTCAGAAAGTTAATTCTTAATTTCTATACAATTATAAAAATAGAAAAATAGAATTATAGAAAATATTATTTTTTTAAAATTATTCACTAAATTTTAAATGAAAGGTTACTTGATTAATTATTTACAGAAAATAATCAATCCTTATTTGATAATCAAAGTTGTAATTGTTCCAACACTTCAAAAGAATCAGAGTTAGTAAATAATATTTTAATAACTACCTTAAAATATAAGCCTCATATAAAATGTAATACCATGAGTATAATTATAGTTATGTATTTATAAAGTGATGACAATGAAGGAGATAATGAAGGAGATAATGAAGGAGATAGTGAAGGAGATAATGAAGGAGATAATGAAGGAGATAATGAAGGAGATAATGGAGGAGATAATGAAGGAGATAGTAAAGGAGATAGTAAAAAAGATAATGAAGGAGATAATGACGATGATGAGAATGAGATGATGACATTGAGAGAGAGTATGATGGTTGTTTTGAAACATGAAGGCGAATCTGGTTTTTATTTAAATGAAGACAGCTAAAACTGAGAAAGAATAATTTATTCATTTTGTATTCATTTTACTGTGAATTTATAATTAAAATTCTAATAATCCAAGAAATTAAAACTCAATTTAAATGATTCATAATTTAATTTCACCGTAATTCTTTCAATAGATTCTGATGAAGAACATTTTCAAAAGGATTCAGTTGATTTTAATCCTAAGAATACCGAACTAAATGCTGAAAATTCTTATGACGGGTGATTATATAATAATGATGATAAAATTTAAATTAATATTTATTAATATTAATTACAATTTTATAATTAGTTCAGATAGTGGTTTATTAAACAATAGCATTTATAATTCTGTGTGTGTAATATCACATTATACAGGTTAATGAATTCATTACCTGTAATTTTAAAATTGATTTTTAAAACCCTTCATTATATTTAAATTATAGTATAAATTGGGGAGACAATTCCATTAACGATCTCTCCGATATGAAACAAACAATGAGACTATTGTTAAAACCAGAAAATATTGGTTAGCTTAAATAACAATGTAAATTTTAAAATATAATAACGTGATTTAATACGATAAACTTTTGAGGGTGTTATTTTTATTTGCATCTAATTCATAAATTATAAATTGTCACACATTTTATTTTAAAATTCAGAAAAAACGAAAATCGATTGCAGTGATACACATTTATCAACAATCGCAGAAGTTAAAACAATATCGAGTTTAATCGAAAATGATCCAAATAAGAAAAATGTATCCGAAAATAATCAGTCATTAGTCCCAAAGGAAATTTGGAATTCGGGTCAGAATTCAATATTTAACTAATACTCAAAATAGATTTGCAACTAAATGATGTCATATATAGAGGAAGAAGATGACGACGAATACTTCGAAGATCCGGAATACTCGAGAATAGAGGAGACTAGAGATTCTCTTGAAATGGAATTAGGATGCGATGTTTTCTGCGAAGCTTATAAACTAATACAAGTTTATTTCCATGTATTTTACGTGCAATTTTATATGTAATTATTAATATATATATTATTATTTAATATTACAAATCTATATAAGTTATAATTATTTTATTTAACTAATCTATGTAATTTAAATTTATCTCAATGATTATTTTATAATACGAATTATTTAATTGTTCTATATTATTTTACAGAAAATGTGCTTATCCGTTAGTATTTATTTAGTAAAAACATTTTTAATATAACTGATATAGATTCAAATTTTGAATACACTTAATTTTATATAAATTACGACTATTCAGGCCATAAACGAAGATGACGGAGTTGAATTGGCCGAAGTTGCAAAGAAAGTAGAAATTATCTTAGGAGAAGGCAGACATCATCTTTATCCAAATCTATTGCAACTAGTCATGGCCGATGGTATTTTCAAAGATTAAAAAACTCGTGTTTCTCTTATTTTGTTAAAACATTAAGAACATATTAAGAACTCTGAATCAAAAGCTTTTATTGTAATTTAGTTATTTTAACTTATAAATATGTATATCTCAGATTTCATTACATACTTTAGTAGTATTGCGAAATCTTGAATATTTTATTTGCATTTTTATTCTTACATTTTAATATTTTGTTGGTGATAATAATATTTATAAAAAAATAAATTCTTTTAATTATATTTATTTACAAATGTATATATAGTCTATAATACATAGTCTATAGTATATAGTCTATAGTATACAGTCTAGTATATAGTCTAAAGGCTATACACTATAGTCTATTTGTTTTCCAATTCTTCAACTTTCTTGGATAGTCTTTTGTTTTCTTCTGATAGAGAATGTAACTTCTCCTTAGCTGTTTTTGCCAGAAGACTTGATTTAGATTCTAAACTATGGAGCATTGTCTTTAATTCACCATTATTTTTAATGAGAACTTCCATTTTTTTTTGTTCAGCCTGATCAATAAAATATAAATTCGTATTTATAAATCAGATTAAAAATTATAAAACATTTGTTTTAATATTAAATTTAATTATTATTATAAGTCTACTCATTACATCAATATAACATTTTACTAAAAGAATAATATATTTATTTATAAGCCAATATAATATAATTGATTTTTTAATTTGATCATTATTTTAATTGTTATCATTTATACAGAGATAAGTTGCGTCCAACAGAATGTTACAATGCTTCATATAGTACTCGAGAGTACTTTTAATTTAGTACCTTGATATGTTGTTCATTCTGTAATTTAATAATCTTTGCTTCTTTTTCCATTTGTCCTATCTTTCTATCTAGTAGTTCTATTATCCTTGTCTTTTTAGTTATGATTTCTATCTTTTCATCAAACTTTTCTTGAGTTAGTTGTTCACTATATTATAAATATGAGTTAGATTCAAAAAAATTATTTTGATATTTCACTTTAAATTAAATTTTTTTTTTAACTTTTTTATATATAAAATATAAAAATAAATTCACTTAATATATAATGTTTATATAATACTAAAACAAATTATATTAAATATATTGTTCTTAATATTAATTAATTGTACTAATTATTGCATCCAATACTAAGACAAATACAATTACCTCAAGGAGATTTTAGTAATTAATAAGTTATATTATATTAAGTTGACAATATGTAATTCGAAATACAGATATTGAATATTTAGAAAGTGTATTAATATTTGATTTTAGCATATAGGCATCTTCACCCAAATCATATTCTCATATCTCCAGTTTTTGATACGCTAAATGTTAACCCGAATAACTAAAAGTGTGATTCAATTAGTTTAGAAGTTTCTTTAACGAGAATATTACTTTGATAAATTATCATCCCCAAATAAAACACATTTTGAATTCCTCTGAGGTTCTGTTTTTCTCCACTAATTTGTTTGCCTTTTATATAAAAAATCATATTTTTTCTTATACATATCACTTATTTCTGTAATATTAAATACACAATGCATGCTGATGATATTATACTATATACATATGCAAGTAATATACACTCTAACTGTAAGTTTTCTTAAACAAAAAAAACAACTGGCTTACACATAACCACCCTCTTTAAAAATCTACTAAAACTTAATTATTATCCATACATACACTAAATATATATACTGCATTTTCAAATTTTCCCATACGAATTACTCCCAAATATACGATAGAATATATTTGTGTTATATTTAATACGTCCATTGAATCGAATGACGACATACTTTTCATGAATAAAATATTATAATACAACCAATAAAACATAAAATAAGGGAATTTAAAGATTTACCAACTGCTAATCTTCTCACCCATTTGTACTCTCTCAACTAAACTATTGTAACGCATCACTAACTGCTACTAGACTATCTATAACTGAACTTAATTGTATATTGAATAGATCATTAATAACTATATTTACACGAAAACCAACTATTACATTACTTCAACTACTCAACTATATTTCTACTGATACTGTTACAAATCCTTACACCTACTGGACCAACCTCTATATATATATTTGCCGGTTAACTAAACATACCAGAACACATACTTTGCTCAGCTTGCCTAACACCAATTCCCAACTGTTAAGGTATATAAGTATAAGGCTTGCCACTAATTCTACGATATCTCTATATATAACATGACAAGAAATTCTAGGCCTAAGATTATATCTCTAAACTATCCCTACAAATATTTAGAGATATATCGATTTCATATCCATGCTGTAAAATTATAGAATAATTTACTAAATCACTGGTTCATCTTCATCTAGATTAAATATCAATTAAAAGTCATTTATTAAATATTTACTAATCACCTCTATTCAATGAAATACCCTTTCGACTATGAATTACTATTTATCAAATTGTAAATTATATTTACCAACACATTTTGTATCTTATGTAATCTTATTTTACTTTCAAGATTATTAATAATTTCAAAGTGCAATATAAATATATAATATTCATTCATATAATCAATCAATATTATACTTTATTAAATTATATATATTATACCATATTATATTATATTATATCATATTTATCTATAGTATATTATATCATATTATATTGCTTTACTAAGTTATATAATATACTATATTATATTATTCTGTATTATATCATATATTCATTATAATATATTAAACTAAATTAACCTACGTTAATAAATAGTTTAGTAATAATATATAGTATATAATGTTATGATAACTTATATTTAAGACTTGCGACACATATCTCCAAACCCTACATGGGAGTTTACCCTTAACACCCATGTATACAGGGGTGTGAAGTGTAGGTCTTACATTCACCCTCCATTCTACTATTTACCACACACCCATAAAAACCCAAATCCCTATGTACTACACCCCACACTTCTACTCCATATAAACTCTTCCATAATTACCTATCACCCACACTGTAGGTCCTACAGTGTAGGGGATAAGATAAATTAAAGTTATATGTACATCAATATACTCACGACTAATGAGAATTGCTATTGTCATTATATCCAAATAAATTAAAATTAATATTATATTAGTAGTACTACAATAATATAATGAATATTTAATAATTGCATACTTTTTGTTATTATAATGAGATGTATTACACTATTATTATTATCTTGTAGTAGATATTTCTTCATTCAAATATTCATCATCGTAATCATCTTCTAGATAAGTTCTTATCTAATGACTCATAATCATAATATGGTGCATCAAAGCTGTAAATTATAGTATAATAATATTAATTATATTATTATATTACTATTATTATAATTATTATTACTATTAATGGTCGCTATCATAGTGACTACGATATTGCTATTTACAAATTGTAATACATTTATTAATAATATTATAAATAATAATAAATTATTATTAAACATATTTTAATTAGTAAATTAGATATAAATTAGAAATAGATATAGTATAAATAAACAATATCGTATACTTAGTATAACACAAAAGAAGTGGATATTATTATAGTGTTGGAATATCCAGGCATGGTTTTTATATCCTACTTTGAATTTCAGTATCAACTAAAGAAGTAGTGTCTATAAATAGCATTCTCTTATCTCTCTGGTCAAAAATGAAGGTAATTTCTAAGGTAGGTATTATAGCATCTCTTTTGCATTGACATTTACTAATAACAGAACATTTGCAGACGAATATATCAAATAAAATATTGATTTTAGCTTTTTCAACGGTATTCTTATAGTAACTTTTTAATATTTTTGATACTTTGCACCAATCTACCAACCTTAACACGAACACTAGTAAAAAGGAATGTAACGTAGTGACACATATTGTCAGATTTCGATAATAGCATTTGATGTGTCACTTATAGCAGTAGCTTCAATTTTGTTTTTAATACATTTTAAACTAGTAAGTAAATATAGAAAATGCCGTTAAATGGTTGTGAATGTGGTTAGTTGAGTTTTATTCATTTCATTAGGAATAAATAAATTACTATCATCAGTATTCCTGAGATCCATATTGTAGTTTGATTAATAATAAATTTATTAAATAATTTTGAATTCAAATAAATGTCATTGTTTATAAACAATATGACAGGTAAATAAAACTAAACACATTCACAAACATTTAACGATATTTTCTATATTTACTTACTAGTTTAAAATGTAAAAAACAAAATTGAAGCTACTGCTATAAGTGACACATCAAATGCTCTTATCGAGATCTGACAATATGTGTCACTACGTTACATTCCTTTTACTAGTGTTCGTGTTAAGGTTGGCAGATTGGTGAAAAGTGTCAAAAATATTAAAAAGTTACTTTAAGAATACCGTTGAAAAAGCTAAAATCAATATTTTATTTGATGTATTCATCTGCAAATGTTCTGTTATTAGTAAATGTCAATACAACAGAGATGATAGAATACCTACCTTAAAAATTACCTCATCATTGACCAGAGAGATAAGAGAATGCTATTTATAGACACTACTTCTTTAGTTGATACTGCAATTCAAAGTAGGAGATTCTATCCATGTCTGGATATTCCAACACAATCCACTTATTTAGTGTTATACTAAGTATACGATATTGTTTATTTATACTATATCTATTTCTAATTCATATCTAATTTACTAATTAAAATATGTCTAATAAATAATTTATTATTATTTATAATATTATTAATAAAAGTATTACAATTTGTAAATAGCAATATCGTACTCACTATGATAGCGACCATTGATAGTAATAATAATTATAATAATAGTAACATAGTAATATAATTCATATTATTATACTATAATTTACAGCTTTGATGCACCATATTATGATTATAAGTCATTAGATAAGAACTCTATCTAGAAGATGATTACGATGATGAATATTTGAATGAAGAAATATCTACAACAAGGTAATGATAATAGTGTAATACATCTCATTATATAAACAAAGAGTATGCAATTATTAAATATTCATTATATTATTGTAGTACTACTAATATGTCGGTTTTTAAAGAAAGAATACAGAGAAGAGAACACTCCTGATACTACAAATTTAAATGGTCTATATTTTGACGAAAAAAACGACGATACCTCGCAGAAAATGAAACAAAGAAGATCGAGGAACGCATAACAATCATCAACGATCCAGGGAGCAAGTTTTTTTCTCACACGATACCACCGAATGGCATTGGTGAATGAGTTGCTAAATCTATAATTGTTTCCCTGAATTATCGCATATTCTGGCAATAGGAACTGACGGTACTTGTGCCAATACCGGTGCTATCAAAGGCACCATTACACGAATCAAATCATCTTTAAAGAAGAAATTACACTGGAATGTTAGTATTTAGATTAATTTTTATATTTTAATTTTAAATATTAATTAATGGTATCTAATAAAATAATTAAACGAATACGTTACGATGTTGGAAACTATGGACGATATCAGTTTCAATCAGAAATATTTACATGATTACACCAAGGATGACGACACGCTCTCCGGGTAGACTAGGATACGACGGCTGGATTACAGTTGCCCAAACCCGCATCTTAAGACATTACGTCTCTGTCACTGACCCCGCAGCTGACCTTATTTTAGTGGTGAACTTTGTTAGAAATGTTTACGCTAAGGCCTGGATCTCCATAAAGACGAAGCCACTCTTTACTGATTCGCCTACACACTTGTTTAACATGATCCAGAACGCAGTCCAGTTAGATGACAGTAGAGTTACAGAAGTCAGGTTTAGAGTCATCGAGAACAACTCCTTCGCAGTCCACAGTGAAAACTTATTATGTGCAATATTAGCGGACTCCAGACCTAATATAAGAAGACAAGCCATCGAGAAGATTCGCGATATCAGAAAAACATTCCGTGCTTGAGACTTCAGGAAATTTATTAAACCTTCAAATATCAATTTCCAGGCCAATGACTACTATGAATTGATAGGTGAAGACATCTGGCTCGAGTCTATTTTGACTGGTGAATACTCATCCGATTATTAGATCAGTACTCGATTCATCGGAGCCATTCAGTTTCCCGAAATTTCCGTGTCATACTCACATTCGTCACATTCGCCTTGTTTCTGAGACTTGCTCTATGATTGCTGATCAGAAACTCCGGGATTCCAGAATCGATATTACTTTGGCAGAGAGAAAGCTTATGCCTAAATTTATTTTAAGCAATGATTTCAATTTGTCATGTCAATAGCAGAAGGTCAACGTCAGAAGGTCAACGGCAGAAGGTCGTGTCAACTGCAGAAGGTCGTGTTCGATCAGAATAACGGCAGAAGTCGTATTCAGACCAGAACAACGACTGATCAACTATCTACCCATGAGTACCCAATCCCCTTCAACTACCCCTCCTCTACTTCACTTCAACTGCATTCTTCTCAACTACACCCTCCTCTGGAGAATGAGCTTATTTATTTTATATTATTATTTGTAACCTAATAAATATTTTTAATTTCTCAATTATTCTTTTGTATGCTATATTTAGTGCATTTCATATACGCTATACTGAAGTAAAAATTCTGATATCTTGACTTCATTTATAAAAACATCATTCTGCTCTACTATATTTTTAATTATTCATCAAATATTGATAATAATAGATTAATTGGGCAATATAATTCCTATAAGTAATAATTATGTTACAATCGATTCGCGAACTGTGCTTATAAACAGTATATGCATATATGTTAATTGCAATCATGCATGTCTTAATCATGATTAATAACTCGAGTTATGCGGAAGTTGTGAGTACAAGCCTCACCAAGGGCACTTTTTTATTCTTATTTTTTTCTTAAATTATTATTTTTTTCCATCCTTGTCGAATTTTTAAAAATTCTAAACACCTATAATTTTAAAATTTCCGTACTTTACGTTAAAATATATGATATTAAGAATACAATGTGATAACAATTGAAAACATTCATATTTTAAGAGGTATTGTAGTGAGAAAAAATAACATGCATTTTTATGCAAATTTTGCATTATATGCGGAGTATTTCATATAAATAAATGACTTACAATGTCAATTTTTAGTTAACAAATTATATAAGAATAATTATAAATTAAATAATTAAAAAAAATTCTATGATTTTCAAAAAATCTTGGAAAATACATATAATTTTTTTTATATGTAACATATCTACATATTACATATCCACAAGCAATTTCATGGATATTAATTGATAAGGAATTTGAAAAATATATATATTTATGTTTTTTTCCTATCTTTTTACGTGTTAATTTTTCACATGGAAATTACCAATATTACACCAAATTAAAAAAAAATGTTTGGTCATTAAAATAACTAAATGTTCATGACCAGAAAGAACGTAGTTTATCCGTCATTAAACATACATATATCACCACCGTACACTATACTGTATTATATATGCCCTACACCCTAAATTTCGTAAGAATCCTAAACCCGTAAGATTTCCAATAAACACTCACTTCATATACAATATACTCTATAATCTGCATTCTACACACTAGACTTTATACTCACAAACTATAATCTACAATTCTAATAACACATGCATCATACACCACATTAGCTCCATAGAGCTTACATTGTATAGAAAATATTATGTGATGCATAATCAAATCCGTTATGCTACTATTAAACAATGGTATTCTTATGATTGGATATTAAATAGGATTGATAGCGAAAATGTATATATATGCATATATGCATATATTTTCATATATATATATATATATACATATACACACAATTATATATACTTATGCACACAAATATATATATAGATGTATATATAATACAATAGTATATCAGACAGTTCATATATTATACATATTTAAATTAATTAAATAACCTTTTTTCTTCTGACATTTTAATATCAAATATTCAATTATATGTATACAATGTTCCTCTTATATGTTCTAGTAACTGAAGGATAATTCCTACTCGGTAAATAAGTGGGCGTGGCAAATAGTTCAGATGCAGACGATATGATTATTACTTGTTTTCACATTGCGAAATGCAAGCTTTTAATTCTAGAGTCATTGCATATTCTTCTAGACAACTCCACCTATCTATCCTCCTACATATCCACCCATTTCCCCGCGCAATTCCCAACTGTTCGCGTATATTACTATAAGGCATGCATCTAAAACTACAACATCTCTATATATAGCGTGGCAAGAAATTCTATACTTAAGATTATATATACAATCCATGTTCGTGTATATTAGTATTTTATATGTTATATATTGACTATGCATATTATAATTGTATCTATTGGAGATATTTTATTAGTTTGGTAAACACAATTGAAAGCACGATGTAATTAGCACGTAATTCAATGCTCATTATCATATTCTCAAAATAGAACAAATGATACGTGCTTTGATGTTTAGTTATATACTTTATATGTATATGTAAAGCATTAATGATTAATTATTAATTTTTGTAATAATAGCTTTAATGATATTAATTATAGTCAAGTATAATATTGATAGTTTCTACTTATTATACATTACTTAAAGTACAAAGGCCTACTCATTAAAGTAATTATCTTTGTCAAAACAATCGCCTATCTTTGAGAATAGTATTATAAATTGTAGTGATTATGATTGATTAAACATGTCATATTTTATTTCCAATTGATTATATTGAAGAAGTTTCTATTGAATTAGGATCAGAAATCGAGAATAATAATTAGATTATGGACTAAACAGAATAGCTAACAAGAAAGAGAATGTTGTATGACTTATGTAATATATAATTGGTTGTTAAAGGTTTTTAGTTAGTGAAATGAATATAGGTATATTGCAGCAGAAGTGTTTATGGGATATTTTATATGTAGATATTATGATTATGTTTATGAATCATATTCGTATATTCCCGGAATGTAAAGTAGACTACAGTAAGAAGTTTATATACAATATATTGTATATACCTAGATATAATAAGGGTATGGCATCATATCCTGATTATAGAGGTATGATGTAAGTGTAGATTAAAGGAGGCGGTGTGCGGAAATTGATTCGAATAATTATGATATATAAATATATAAATTGTGGATTTATGGATAATAAATATGATAAATTATCAACAACGAAATACAATAAGTAATGATTAAAATAATAAATACAGTCTGTGACAATTACATTAATATCAATACTCAAGAAATGTCGAAGTAAGATATTGAGTCCATGATTGGATGGTAAGCCTTCGTCTACACATATTTGCAACTGGGATATTGGTTTGGAATCGCATTTAATGAGGAGTAAAAGGAAATGGATCTGAAATTTTTGGTGTAGTTTGAGATATCATAACAATAATTATATCTCGGCATGTCTTTGTGTAATGTTATAACACTTTTATATGCATGCCTACTTACCAATACCATAGTTGTATTAGAAAATGTACTACTGCTCATTGATACTTATACGGCAGATTAAAACTATACGACTGATTAATCATTAGATTAAATAAACTATTAATCATTAGTAATTTAATTAGATTACTTAAATCTAAGACTAGACTAACATACGAAGTAAAAAAGAATATCTAAAGCTTAACTAACGTCATAACGATTAATAAATATTACTAAATATTACTAGACTACCTGAGACCTAATCAACAGCCACTTAAAACTCAATTCAACGATTGCAAAACGTATTGTTTTTATTAATAACTTATTGTTCTTAAGGACAATCTACACAGAGATCCGATATAATATTAACTTTCTATGCAACCACCTACCGCCAAATATGGTATTGCTTACACAATTTATATACATGTATATACATGTATATATATATATATATATATATATAAATCATGTGTAACACATGTTGAACAATTATTTATATAGCATGCATTAATGATAATGTTAATATAAATATTATATAATATATACTGTTGCTTATGTTTTTGTTTGTTATGCTTATTTTAAATATATTTTACCTTACTTTATTTATATATTTAAGCATTTGATGATATGAATTATAAAGAAGGCATCACTCAGTTTAAAGTATTGCAGGACCAACTTTCCCATCACTATCTAGTAAATAGTTTCTACATCTTTTAAAAAAGCATCATTAACGAAACTGTATTATTTATAAGCTTTAAACCTTATGCTCACTAAACCATTTATAATATTCTTTATAAAAAGACTTAATAAAAAGACCCATTGCTTAATACATTATTTTTCAAAAAATAAATTGTATTATATTCTATAATAATGGCATAAATTGACAATTTCCCTAAAATTATAAATCTATAAATAATTTAAATTGAATCTAATCACAATTTCTTGTAAATAATTATATTTTATTTTAACTATAAATATTAATAATAATTAATAATTGATTTATTATTTATATTTTTTAAAAATGTATATCTTACTTTTAACGTGAATATATTATCTATTGTAACTTTTATCTATTGTAACGTTACTCTATTATCTATTGTAACGTTACTCTATTATCTATTATAACGTTTATCTATTACCTATTGTAATGTTACTCTATTATCTTTTGTAACATTTATCTATGATCTGTGGTAACGTCTATATATTATCTATTAATCGGTATTACCAAAGTATTTATTTTCTTATTTAATAGTTATCTTAATCATTAATTTATACAATATCGAATGCAATATTCAATTGTTCCTGTATTACTTTAAGACATTTTATTAATTAAATTAAATTTAAAAAGTATTTCATTAAATCCCTTATGCAATGTCATATTAAGAGATAGTATAAATAGCAGGTAATGTATATAGGTAAATATTTGTATTCTTTTTTGATATCTATTAAAAGCTGACCATAAGTTTAAATTATTGCTAATATTTATATCAATAACGAAGGGATTTTATAATTCAATTTTATAAATAAATGTTATTAATTTTTAATATAGTTCAATTATTCAATATTATTATATTTTATAGGTAATTCACAAAATAGTTTCGTAACAATAACATTTATTTGATTAGAATGTAAATCTACTTTAAATAGTTCTATTTTATGGTAATTATTATTATTTCAATATAAATAAAAGAATTAAAATAAATAACTGTATGTCGCCAATCATACATGAAATATTCATTGTCTTCAAATGACCATTGTTATATTCTTAATACTATTGTCAAATTTGATCAAAGAATAGAACTGTAATATTATAATTTTATTCAATATAAAACTATTAATTTCTTGGCAATCTTATTCATAATCTTTATTGTTTGGGTTTGGGTTTGAACATTGTTTAATACATGTTTTCTTTAATTACATACAGGCTATATATATATGGAGTGAAACAATTGATATCATATTACATCATGACATTTGACCCCTTTAATCATCACCTCTCTCAATAATTAAAATAATTAAAATAAAATTATTTTATATCGGTTTATTTAAATAATCAGAAATTATCGATAATTAATAAATTAATGAGGACAATAGAATCACAAATAATAATACAATATTTTATAATACCTGATGACAGAATATAAATTCAATATATAGGTTATATGTAGATGTATGGTGAAGTCAGATTAGTTTAAAGAAAATTAGCGATTTTATGAACCTAGTTGGGTCATTATAATGAGTCATTAGCATGAGTCATTAGCATGAGTCATTAGCATGAGTCATTAGCATGAGTCATTAGCATGAGTCATTAGCATGAGTCATTAGCATGAGTCATTAGCATGAGTCATTAGCATGAGTCATTAGCATGAGTCATTAGCATGATGGAGTTGGATTTACTTCTCACCTTTATAGTAGATGAACTGCACAAAAATCAGCATATCTATTATGACCTGGAATTTGATGAGTAAAATGTTACGAATACCAAATAAATATTATAATAACGAAGTAAGAGTATTCTACTTTATAATTAATATCCAATTCAACAGGTCAATTATTAAATTAAGATATTAAGAAGAAGTTAAGTTAATTGAATTAATAATATTATTTAATTACAATCTCATTATTTACATTTACATTTTATTATATAAAAAAAACACGTAAAAGTGTTTTTGTTTGCGATTATAAGACACAGACCTGTATCGATCCACACAAATAGAACTGGGCAGGAGCTTTTCTTACAATGAAATAAGCCGTCTTGAAGACATCGCCTATAGCCCAACCTACCACCATCCAGATGCTGTAATAGTAGGGGTAACATTGCATATAAAGAGGTGGGGTCGCAGTTTACGCAGTTGGGAGCGAAGATTGAAGTGAAGAGTACTTGGAAATAAATATCTAAACCAATGAATTATAGAATATGTATTTATCATTAAATAGGATGACCACTCCTTATATAGGCAGATGATACCTTCTGTTACCAGCGGGTTTCCGATGTCGTTTTGTAGTTTTATTGCGGAGTTAAGTTTTTAAATAAGTAATTCAGAAAGATCAATCTTAATTTAGATAGTAGTTGTCTATGAGAAATGGAAACTAAATAGTTTATTCTTCTATCTATTATATCTATCTTATTATATCTATCTTATTATATCTATCTTATTATATCTATCTTATTATATCTATCTTATTATATCTATCTTATTATATCTACCTTATTATATCTATCTTATTATATCTATCTTATTATATCTATCTTATTATATCTATCTTATTATATCTATCTTATTATATCTATCTTATTATATCTATCTTATTATATCTATCTTATTATATCTATCTTATTATATCTATCTTATTATATCTATCTTATTATATATATCTTATTATATCTATCTTATTATATCTATCTTATTATATCTATCTTATTATATCTATCTTATTATATCTATCTTATTATATCTATATTATTATATCTATCTTATTATATCTATCTTATTATATCTATATTATTATATCTATCTTATTATATCTATCTATTATATCTATCTATTATATCTATCCAATAGGTTTATTGATAGCAATGACATAAGAATTATAAAGTTACTTTATCATATTTTGTTGAATATAAGTCTGATAGTAGAATAAAAGCAGTTGATTTACAAATTTTCGTAATTAATTAAGAAATTAAGTTAAATATGAATTATAATTTAAATGAGCAATTGATATTAAATTTATTAAATTAATATAATTACTAAATATGTTTATTTATTTAAATAAGTATTTATAGGAATAAACTATTTAAATTATATATTGATAACTAATTATTCAAATAAGAATATGTTTAACTACTTAAAAATTATATTAAAATGATCCCAAGAAATTCAGAAAACTCTTCTATCTTATTAGCCATTAGAATGAACATCTATACCTAAATACACCAGTTCGAACCCCACTAACCTAAGACCCGCAGTAGAGCTAGTTTTATAATTTCTCATTAGTTGGGGGGTGGCTAGAAGGGCTTCACAGAGTAGGGCTATACCCCCCACTAGTTCGACGAAGTAGTAGTTTGCCATTCCAAAGTACATCATGGTTGCAAATAGTGCATAAAACGTCATCAGAAATGACACATAAGAAGAAAATTCTGTCCAATCCCAGAAATGACTAATATTCATATCTGACAAAGAAATTTAAATAATGGACAGTTTAGATAATGGACAGTTTAGATAATGGACAGTTTAGATAATGTGGTGTTTAGATAATGTAGTGTTTAGATAATGTGGTGTTTAGATAATGTAGAGTTTAGATAATGGACAGTTTAGATAATGGACAGTTTAGATAATGGACAGTTTAGATAATGTAGAGTTTAGATAATGGACAGTTTAGATAATGGACAGTTTAGATAATGGACAGTTTAGATAATGTGGTGTTTAGATAATGTAGTGTTTAGATAATGTGGTGTTTAGATAATGGACAGTTTAGATAATGGACAGTTTAGATAATGTAGTGTTTAGATAATGGACAGTTTAGATAATGGACAGTTTAGATAATGTAGTGTTTAGATAATGGACAGTTTAGATAATGGACAGTTTAGATAATGGACAGTTTAGATAATGTACAGTTTAGATAATGTGGTGTTTAGATAATGGAAAGTTTAGATAATGTGGTGTTTAGATAATGTGGTGTTTAGATAATGTAGTGTTTAGATAATGGACAGTTTAGATAATGTGGTGTTTAGATAATGGACAGTTTAGATAATGGACAGTTTAGATAATGGACAGTTTAGATAATGGACAGTTTAGATAATGTAGAGTTTAGATAATGGACAGTTTAGATAATGGACAGTTTAGATAATGGACAGTTTAGATAATGTGGTGTTTAGATAATGGAAAGTTTAGATAATGGACAGTTTAGATAATGGACAGTTTAGATAATGGACAGTTTAGATAATGGACAGTTTAGATAATGTGGTGTTTAGATAATGTAGTGTTTAGATAATGTGGTGTTTAGATAATGTAGTGTTTAGATAATGTGGTGTTTAGATAATGGAAAGTTTAGATAATGGACAGTTTAGATAATGGACAGTTTAGATAATGTAGAGTTTAGATAATGGACAGTTTAGATAATGTGGTGTTTAGATAATGTGGTGTTTAGATAATGTAGTGTTTAGATAATGTGGTGTTGAGATAATGTAGTGTTTAGATAATGTAGTGTTTAGATAATGTGGTGTTTAGATAATGTAGTGTTTAGATAATATGGTGTTTAGATAATGTAGTGTTTAGATAATGCACAGTTTAGATAATGTGGTGTTTAGATAATGTAGTGTTTAGATAATGTAGTGTTTAGATAATGTAGTGTTTAGATAATGTAGTGTTTAGATAATGTAGTGTTTAGATAATGTTGAGTTTAGATAATGGAAAGTTTAGATAATGTGGTGTTTAGATAATGTAGTGTTTAGATAATGTAGTGTTTAGATAATGTAGTGTTTAGATAATGGACAGTTTAGATAATATGGTGTTTAGATAATGTAGAGTTTAGATAATGGAAAGTTTAGATAATGTGGTGTTTAGATAATGTAGTGTTTAGATAATGTAGTGTTTAGATAATGGACAGTTTAGATAATATGGTGTTTAGATAATGTAGAGTTTAGATAATGGAAAGTTTAGATAATGGACAGTTTAGATAATGTGGTGTTTAGATAATGTAGTGTTTAGATAATGTTGAGTTTAGATAATGGAAAGTTTAGATAATGTGGTGTTTAGATAATGTTGAGTTTAGATAATGTGGTGTTTAGATAATGTAGTGTTTAGATAATGTTGAGTTTAGATAATGGACAGTTTAGTTAATGGACAGTTTAGATAATGTGGTGTTTAGATAATGTAGTGTTTAGATAATGTGGTGTTTAGATAATGTAGTGTTTAGATAATGTGGTGTTTAGATAATGGACAGTTTAGATAATGTAGTGTTTAGATAATGTAGTGTTTAGATAATGGACAGTTTAGATAATATGGTGTTTAGATAATGTAGAGTTTAGATAATGGAAAGTTTAGATAATGGACAGTTTCGATAATGTGGTGTTTAGATAATGTAGTGTTTAGATAATGTTGAGTTTAGATAATGGACAGTTTAGATAATGTAGTGTTTAGATAATGTAGTGTTTAGATAATGGACAGTTTAGATAATATGGTGTTTAGATAATGTAGAGTTTAGATAATGGAAAGTTTAGATAATGGACAGTTTAGATAATGTGGTGTTTAGATAATGTAGTGTTTAGATAATGTGGTGTTTAGATAATGTAGAGTTTAGATAATGGACAGTTTAGATAATGGACAGTTTAGATAATGGACAGTTTAGATAATGTAGAGTTTAGATAATGGACAGTTTAGATAATGGACAGTTTAGATAATGGACAGTTTAGATAATGTGGTGTTTAGATAATGTAGTGTTTAGATAATGTGGTGTTTAGATAATGGACAGTTTAGATAATGGACAGTTTAGATAATGTAGTGTTTAGATAATGGACAGTTTAGATAATGGACAGTTTAGATAATGGACAGTTTAGATAATATAGTGTTTATATAATGGACAGTTTAGATAATGGACAGTTTAGATAATGGACAGTTTAGATAATGGACAGTTTAGATAATGTGGTGTTTAGATAATGGAAAGTTTAGATAATGTGGTGTTTAGATAATGTGGTGTTTAGATAATGTAGTGTTTAGATAATGGACAGTTTAGATAATGTGGTGTTTAGATAATGGACAGTTTAGATAATGGACAGTTTAGATAATGGACAGTTTAGATAATGGACAGTTTAGATAATGTAGAGTTTAGATAATGGACAGTTTAGATAATGGACAGTTTAGATAATGTGGTGTTTAGATAATGGAAAGTTTAGATAATGGACAGTTTAGATAATGGACAGTTTAGATAATGGACAGTTTAGATAATGGACAGTTTAGATAATGTGGTGTTTAGATAATGTAGTGTTTAGATAATGTGGTGTTTAGATAATGTAGTGTTTAGATAATGTGGTGTTTAGATAATGGAAAGTTTAGATAATGGACAGTTTAGATAATGGACAGTTTAGATAATGTAGAGTTTAGATAATGGACAGTTTAGATAATGTGGTGTTTAGATAATGTGGTGTTTAGATAATGTAGTGTTTAGATAATGTGGTGTTGAGATAATGTAGTGTTTAGATAATGTAGTGTTTAGATAATGTGGTGTTTAGATAATGTAGTGTTTAGATAATGTGGTGTTTAGATAATGTAGTGTTTAGATAATGCACAGTTTAGATAATGTGGTGTTTAGATAATGTAGTGTTTAGATAATGTAGTGTTTAGATAATGTAGTGTTTAGATAATGTTGAGTTTAGATAATGGAAAGTTTAGATAATGTGGTGTTTAGATAATGTAGTGTTTAGATAATGTAGTGTTTAGATAATGTAGTGTTTATATAATGGACAGTTTAGATAATATGGTGTTTAGATAATGTAGAGTTTAGATAATGGAAAGTTTAGATAATGTGGTGTTTAGATAATGTAGTGTTTAGATAATGTAGTGTTTAGATAATGGACAGTTTAGATAATATGGTGTTTAGATAATGTAGAGTTTAGATAATGGAAAGTTTAGATAATGGACAGTTTAGATAATGTGGTGTTTAGATAATGTAGTGTTTAGATAATGTTGAGTTTAGATAATGGAAAGTTTAGATAATGTGGTGTTTAGATAATGTTGAGTTTAGATAATGTGGTGTTTAGATAATGTAGTGTTTAGATAATGTTGAGTTTAGATAATGGACAGTTTAGTTAATGGACAGTTTAGATAATGTGGTGTTTAGATAATGTAGTGTTTAGATAATGTGGTGTTTAGATAATGTAGTGTTTAGATAATGTGGTGTTTAGATAATGGACAGTTTAGATAATGTAGTGTTTAGATAATGTTGAGTTTAGATAATGGACAGTTTAGATAATGTAGTGTTTAGATAATGTAGTGTTTAGATAATGGACAGTTTAGATAATATGGTGTTTAGATAATGTAGAGTTTAGATAATGGAAAGTTTAGATAATGGACAGTTTAGATAATGTGGTGTTTAGATAATGTAGTGTTTAGATAATGTTGAGTTTAGATAATGGAAAGTTTAGATAATGTGGTGTTTAGATAATGGACAGTTTAGATAATGTGGTATTTAGATAATGTAGTGTTTAGATAATGTAGTGTTTAGATAATGTAGTGTTTAGATAATGTAGTGTTTAGATAATGAACAGTTTAGATAATGGACAGTTTAGATAATGTAGAGTTTAGATAATATGGGGTTTAGATAATGTTGAGTTTAGATAATGTTGAGTTTAGATAATGGAAACGGGTAGGGTATCTGTGAAGGTAGGGTATCTGTGAAGGTAGGTTATCTGTGAAGGTAGGGTATCTGTCAAGGTAGGTTATCTGTCAAGGTAGGGTATCTGTCAAGGTAGGGTATCTGTGAAGGTAGGGTATATGTGAAGGTAGGGTATCTGTCAAGGTAGGGTATCTGTCAAGGTAGGGTATCTGTCAAGGTAGGGTATCTGTGAAGGTAGGGTATCTGTCAAGGTAGGAAGAATTTTAGAAATGTTATTTTATAAACTACATTAACATGGTTAATAATATAAATAAGCTTATATCATCAAAGCAATACATCAAAGGAATTCAATATAGTTTAATAATCCACATACATTAATAGCAAAATTAAACTTAAAAACCAATAAAAACAAACTCTATATATAAATACACATTATAAATGATATCTTATTAATCATATTGTTCTATATGGTTTATGTAATGCACTTTTGATTGATTTGTCTTAAACGGAATATTTAATTACAATTAGAATTTTTAACAGATAATCGAAAATGATTTGTAATACCATTTTAATAATTTAGAGACTTCAATAAAGGTCACGCTTGACCGACTTTAACCTGTAATGACGCGCTTGGGTGCCTTGCCAAAGCTGTGAATGTAATTGTCATTTTGATTTCGTACAGTTATACACAAGTGTAACATAGCCAACATTGCCATCACCATGACAACGCTTTGTAACAAGAGCACATTCTCAAATCTACGTCCGAACCTATACCAATGAGTAAACGGGAATAGGGGAGGTGTAGGGTTAAATAAAGTGTAACTAGGAGTAAATGTGGGGTAGATAGGGGGTAAATAGGAGGCAAATAGGGGGTAAATATTGGTAATGGAGGGGTGGTGTGAGAGGTCATGGGTATAGAAAAGGTATTGTGAAAGGTCATGGGTATAGTGAAGGTGGTGTGAGAGGTCATGGGTGTAGAGAAGGTGGTGCGTGAGGTCATGGATATAGAAAGGTGGTGTGAGAGGTCATGGGTACGGAGAAGGTGATGTGAGAGGTCATGGGTATAGAGAAAGGGGTGTGAGAGGTCCTGGGTATGAAGAAGGTACTGTGAGAGGTCATGGGTGAGGAGAAGGTGGTGTGAGAGGTCACGGGTGTAGAGAAGGTGGTGTGAGAGGTCATGGGTTATATAAGGTAGTGTGAGAGGTCATGGGTATAGAAAAGTTGGTATGAGGGGTCATGGGTGTAGAGAAGGTGGTGCGTGAGGTCATGGGTATAGAGAAGGTGGTGTGAGAGATCATGGGTATAGAAAAGTTAGTATGGGGGGTCATGGGTTTAGAGAAGGTAGTGCGTGAGGTCATGGGTGTTGAGAAGGTGGTGTGAGAGATCATGGGTATAGAAAAGTTAGTATGGGGGGTCATGGGTTTAGAGAAGGTGGTGCGTGAGGTCATGGGTATAGAAAAGTTGGTGTGAGGGGTCATGGGTGTAGAAAAGATGGTGTAAGAGGTCATGGGTATGGAGAAGGTGATTTGAGAGGCCATGAGTGTGGAAAAGGTGGTGAGAGTTCATGGGTGTAAAGAAGATGGTGTAATAGGTCATGGGTGTGGAGAATGTGGTGTGAAAGGTCATGGGTGTGGAAAAGGTGGTGAGATTTCATGGGTGTAGAGAAGAATGTGTAATAGGTCATGGTTATGGAGAATGTGGTGTGAGAGGTCATGAGTGTAGAGGAGATGGTGTGAGAGGTCATAGGTGTAGAAAGGTGGTGTGAGAGGTCATAGGTGTAGAAAGGTGGTGTGAAGGTTCATGGATGTAGAAAAGATGGCGTAAGAGGTCGTGGGTGTAGAAAGGTGGTGTGAGAGGTCATGGGTGTAGAAGGTGGTGTCAGAGGTCGTGGGTGTATAGAAGGTGATGTCAGAGGTTGTAGGTGTATAGGTGATGGTGTGAGAGATCATGGGTGTATAGAAGGTGTTGTTAGAGGTCATGTGTGTATAGAAGGTGGTGTCATAGGTCGTGGGTGTATAGAAGGTGGTTTGAGAGGTTATGGGTATATAGAAGATGGTGTGAGAGGTCATGGGTGTATAGAAGGTGGTGTTAGATGTCATGGGTATATAGAAGGTAGTGTGAGAGATCATGGGTGTATAGAAGGTGGTGTAAGAGGTCATGGGTGTATATAAGGTGGCGTCAGAGATGGTGTCAGAGGTTGTGGGTGTATAGAAGGTGGTGTAAGAGGTTATGGGTGTATAGAAGGTGGTGTCAGAAGCCGTGGGTGTATAGAAGATGGTGTTAGAGTTCGTGGGTTTATAGAAGGTGGTGTCAGAGGTCGTGGGTGTATAGAAGGTGGTGTCAGAGGTCGTGGGTGTATAGAAGATGGTGTCAGAGGTCGTGGGTTTATAGAAGGTGGTGTAAAAGGTCGTGGGTGTATAGAAGGTGGTATCAGAGGTCATGGGTGTATAGAAGGTGGTGTAAGTGTTCGTGGATGTATAGAAGGTGGTGTCAGAGGTCGTGGGTGTATAGAAGATGGTGTCAGAGGTCATGGGTGTATAGAAGGTGGTGTCAGAGGTCGTGGGTGTATAGAAGATGATGTCAGAGATCGTGGGTTTATAGAAGGTGGTGTCAGAGGTCGTGGGTGTATAGAAGGTGGTGTCAGAGGTCGTGGGTGTATAGAAGATGGTGTCAGAGGTCGTGGGTTTATAGAAGGTGGTGTCAGAGGGCATGGGTGTATAGAAGGTGGTATCAGAGGTCATGTGTATATAGAAGGTGGTGTAAGAGGTCGTGGATGTATAGAAGGTGGTGTCAGAGGTCGTGGGTGTATAGAAGGTGGTACAGAGGTCATGGGTGTATAGAAGGTGGTGTAAGAGGCCGTGGATGTATAGAAGGTGGTGTCAGAGGTCGTGGGTGTATAGAATGTGGTGTAAGAGGTCGTGGGTGTATAGAATGTGGTGTGAGAGGTCATGGATGTATAGAAGATGGTGTCAGAGGTCGTGGGTGTATAGAAGGTGATGTAAGAGGTCATGGATGTATAGAAGGTGGTGTCAGAGGTCGTGGGTGTATAGAAGGTGGTACAGAGGTCATGGGTGTATAGAATGTGGTGTGAGAGGTCATGGATGTATAGAAGATGGTGTCAGAGGTCGTGGGTGTATAGAAGGTGATGTAAGAGGTCATGGATGTATAGAAGGTGGTGTCAGAGGTCGTGGGTGTATAGAAGGTGGTGTAAGAGGTCATGGATGTATATAAGGTGGTGTCAGAGGTTGTGGGTGTATAGAAGGTGGTGTCAGAGGTCATGGGTGTATAGCAGGTGGTGTCAGAGGTCGTGGGTATATAGAAGGTGGTGTCAGAGGTCATGGGTGTCAGAAGGTGGTGTCAGAAGGATAATACCAACCAGAAGATAATCCTTAACAAATTTGCAACAAGTAAAGTTAAACATACAAGAGTAGAAAACCCAGTTTCATCTTTTTTCTTCATAATCGTAATGTACTATTATGAAATTCAAATATCAATAAAAGATAAATCAAATTAATTGTAAAATATTACTGTTTTCCAAAACATAGCTAGTAGATATTAATAACTAATAACCCTAGTAGATACTAATAACTAATAACTCTAGTAGATACTAATAACTAATAACTCTGATTTATTTGGTTAAACTAAACATTTAGTAGAACATATGTAGTAACTCGAATATTTAAGTTAATGTTCAAAGTATAACTGTAAATTAGGAAATCAATAGGGATAGAGGATAAACTTATATAGGGTTATATTGTTATGGCGGTAGGGGCTAGAACTAGAAGGAAGGGCTATACTCTTGTTAAGAGCTATTCTCTTGTTAGGGGCTTACCTGGGGATAGTAGGGCAATATACCTCCAAACACCATTAAGAATGTAATTATCAATTCACAAATAACAAAAAGAGCCATTTTACAAAATTTTCTGTTGTCTGGCTTTACGACGTCAATGTTTGAACTCTTCTTCGTGGAACCTCGGTAGTGCACCCCGGTATGTTCCAAGGTCTGGTCTTCGCCGCTGTCATAAGAGTAGACGTCGACGGTTTTACTAGACTTACTCTTATCGTGCGCCGATGCGTTGCTGTGCGAACGCATTTTGGCCTTGGCAATCGGAGAGATGCTCGCCGGCATCGATGTCGACGTGTCTGAGAGGGTGTCGGAGGTTTTGCGTCAAATCGCGGAGACACCTCGCGTCCATAAGAGACGCGAAAACAACTTACAGTCGACGAGTTCGGAATAACAAACGAAACGAAACGACGCCGTCGCCGTAGCCTGTCCTGTTCTCGTAAACCGTTGATCCACGACCTCGACGTTCCTAAACCGATCATCCTCGATGGCGTTAAGTAATAGTTGGAGAGTATTCTGCGCGTATTATATAATGTAAAGAATACGCTGGGAAGAATCTAAATATGATTAGTACTGTGTATTTATTATATTACGATTTATAAAACTTATTCAAATAGCTATAGATAGAACTAAGTATATATGTATAAATAAAGATTATAAATAGATAATATACAAGTTATATCTTCAAATACCTACTATATATTTGACTCTGGGTTATAACAATTATTATCCTATGTAGTCACTGCAGTATCAAATCAATCAAATACTTTCAGTTTATGGCTTTATTTAATACATTGTTTATAATCGTCATCATTAATAGGTATTATGTTAAATTATTATTTTTAGATTTGCCTTTATTCAATAATTCCCATATATATATATATATTAATGATGATATATAAATTATATTTATAGAATTATAATTATAAAATTGTATATAAAGACAATATTTAAAAAAAAAATATAAAAGATTTGGAGATGACTTAATTTTTAAAAATACGGGATTTTTAGTTCTTAATTTGATCATTAATTAATTATTAATACATTTTAATCATAGATTATTTAATAAATATATGAAATAAAAGTAAAACATTAATTAATAATTAATTAATACAATGTCAATAAATTATTTTATTATGTATTCTCTGTTTGGCAAAAACAAATTATTTAATAATTTTATAAATGTATTTCATTTTTTAAATAATTTAAAAGTATAAAACATTTAAAACAAACATTTAAACTAATTTTATTATAATTTAACGTATATACTAACGAATAATTATAATTCAGTATTATATCATTATATGTATAGTTAATACTTAGTATTGTGACATAAAAGTATGATCATTAATATGATTAATAATTTAATATGAGTATCCTATGTAAATTCATAAATCTGCACAGAAATGAAAACATATTATTATTGTCTTTGATAAAATATATTTATATATATTTTAAAGAAATACATTAAATTAAAAATCATAAATATTTATAAATATATATATTCAAAATTACAACTCATTTTAACTAATTTTAAATTATTATGAATAATTTCTAAAATTAGTGGTGTAAACAGACTTGTTAACATATAGAATCTAAATTTAATTTTAAATTTAACATTTCGAATTTGCTAAATTGAAATTAAATGTTAATATCGATATAATAACATTAATAATATTATAATTATTAATGAAATAATATAATATCTGGTTTAAAATTGGTTACCAATTCATTATACATTGCTATTTAATATTAACTATTAAAAACAATATAGTTCATATTACGAAATACACAATTTAAAATTAATTTATATTAAAAATATCATAAAAATATTTTTAAAATAATATTTCATACTTGATTTAAATGTATATAATTATGTATATGATAAATATATGTAGACTTTTATATATAAATCTTTACAAATTATCATTTACCATATGTTGTATTTTTATATTTAAATCTATTAATATGATATAACATTACACGAATTTGAATAATATGCATGCTATCAAATAATGTTATTAGCTATTTAAATGTATTATATGTTTTGTAATATATAATATTTATTTATAAATACTACATAATATTTCAATAAATACAGATTAAAATAGATTTGGAAATAAATTAAAATTAATCGAAATGGAGAATTTATTTAATTTATCTTCTTCTTGTCTTCGCTATACCGTTGCTTTGATCACAAATGTTAGTACTGCGATTTAAACCTATTGCCTCAACTGTAACCTATGTCTCATCGTAGCTGTTCTACCGACCAGTCTACAAGTATGTAATGAAGATGCTAACAGGCAGATGTGAATTAGTTCGTGTATGTTGCACTAAAAAGGGGTATGATAGAAATCAATCTATAGGTTCGTAAATAATTCAAAATCAAATAATAGTTTTCTAAGTTTAATTGCCAATTAATTATGAATTATATTATTTATATTGTATTAAAAGTTGTTCATTGTAAGACTTTGATTTTTTATCAGATTTATAGCCTATTTATAATGGACTTAATTAGATTATTAAAGTAATAATAATGTAAATACATTATAAGTTTATGTATTCGATGCTTAGTAATTATCAAAGCTAGGCAGATTTTCAATGTAAATCATATTATCTTTTAGAGTTTATAGTTAACCTATACATTTTGACTTGAAGTGCTAATCAGTTAATCTACTTATCATGTTTAATGCAGGATGTGGTTATGTAATTGCTCGAGATTAGTAGTTCTTGTTAAATATCATAGACCACCTATTCACAAATACAGTTACCACCCATACAATTGTTAAATCTTCTAATTCTTCTAAAATTCTAAATGTGTCTAATTATCTTATTAATATTTTAAAGCTAAATTATAAAACAAATCTACATATTTATATCAAATTGTACCACTTTTAAATTGAATTATTTATTGTAAACAAGCATTGCTAAACAAACTTATTTAATAAATGATTATAATGTTCAACTCATTATAAATATAAGTTTATAAGTTCTAATTAAACAGAGTATTTAATTTATGTTTTTAATATTTAATTATAACTACAGAGATTTATTTATAAACTATATATCACATTATTAATTATAAAAGAAATTTTGTAGATAGATTGTGATGCTTTATTAGTAATACTATTATGATTATTTATGTAAATTTTATATCTATGATTCATAAAATATAAATATTGAATTGATTTCAATAAAGCTGATCTATTCTGATAATTATTCAACAGAAACACATAAATAGCAAAATGCATATTTATTTACTAGATTCAATTTTTCATATAGAATGAATTTGAAAATATACTTGATACTTCCAATAGAAATATTCTAATATAAAGTAATATCATATATTGCTTTATTATTTAGATAATGAATTTAATAGGATTTATATATTTACTAATACTGATGTAAAATATATTCATTTGTTTTATATAGAATAATTTTAAAAATTAAAGATATTGCCAATAATGTAAAATATACATATTAATTTCTTGAAAGAATTGTCAAATCACTGAATTATTTATTAAAATATAACCCTTTATTTATTTTTAATCTTTAATAATACACTTTAAAGTACTTTTTAGCAAGCTAAAAAATAAATATATATTATTTATAATCATCCAAATATTTACGACCTATAACCAAGATGATCTTAATTAAAACCTCAATTATATAATATTGACCAATAATATATAAATAATATTAAAATATATAATCATTTCTAACAATTTATAAATTCTATAAATAATTTAAGTTCTATTAAATTTCCAGTTTTTTAATAAATAAATCTATTTAATATTCATATATTAAAATGTTTATTACTATCATCAGTTATTCCCAAGTTTATTCCATAAGGATGGTATTAAATATTGTAATATTAAACACTAATACCTATTACCTATGTTCTAATAGTACAAGAGTAACTTACACTTTAAAAAAATACATATTACCTTAATTAATATTGTAAAGAATAATAATGATTGTAAATAAAATATATATTTAAAATACATAATAAATAAACTCAAATTATTATAAATAATTATGTAGTATTTTAATTAGTAATAATCATAATATATTTTTAATGTAAATAAAATAGATTTTCTCTTTTATTATTATAAGAAAAACCTAAAGTGACCTGGATGGTATCCTGTTTCATATATTGTATATATATATATATATATATATCTATATATTTGTTAAATTTTACAACCATTCCTCCTAGTGGGTGTAACAAGATAATTTCATTATAATACATTCCAGTAAACAGAGTGATGTAATAGTTTTGTAAAATCTTATGATGTGTTCACAAAAATAAAAAATAATATAAAAGAAATTATGCAATGCAAAAAATGAAATTACCTGGAATGTTTGCTGGGATCTCTTCACATATATTTTGGTAATTTGGGATATAATAACACATTTTTTTTTAATTTGTTAACTTAAAATATATTTATGAATATTATTAACTTTTTTTATTTGGTTAAATGAAAATTATCAAACAAATATTGTTTTAAAGATAAACTTTCACATTTTAAATAATATTTTCTAAATACTAAGTTTAAAATAAATCACACACTAATAATTTATTTAAATATATTAATTATTATTAATTATATATTTATATTTAATGTCAATGTTTAATTTAATAATTTATTGCAATATTATTAAATTATTCTTACACCTATTAAAATATCTATAAATAAATTGAATATGTTTTTAAACAATATATAAACAATATACGATGTACAATGTACATTGTACATTGTACATGGCTCTAGTCATATATGCTTAATTATATATATGTATATATATATATATATATATATACTTATAATCGTGTGCTACACACGTATCTAATACTTCCTATACGGTAGTGCTTGCCCAGAATGATGTAATACGATATGTTCACCGTTTGCCTTGTAGTTTTTTATGGCGGCTTGCGATATAAATGTGCAGTTATGATATCAATTATTCATGACATCATATTTCATTCTACCTAGCGTATTACCCTTAACGTAATGCTGCAACATATAATAAATAGACTATCTCCTAAAATACTTAGATATAATCGTGGTATATGTTTTCTATATGATATATTACATAATCATTATGCAATAACTCAAACATTGATTATTATTTATAAGTAGAAAACAAATTGATCTGAATAATATATAAAACAGTATACATTATTATTGATTGTACGTGCGCGTGTGTGTGTGTATGTTTGTGTATGAGTGTGTATGTTTGTGTATGTTTGTGTATGTTTGTGTATGTTTGTGTATGAGTGTGTATATCTGTTTGGATGCGTGTATTTATTTTTATGTGTTAAATACCGGTCAAATTATAAAACTCAATACGCAATTGTTCGAAATGGATAGTAGACTAGTACAGTGTACACTGTATAGTGTACATTGTACACTATACAGTACGCATAAAGATGAACTTCTTATTGGTCGATAAAGTAAACGAAGTTATGACGTAATATTGTGGTCCTGGCGTTAAAATCCTAGTAATATACAGCTAAGTATTGATCTAAATTATCATCAGGGCATCTTCGTGTCTATTGTCTATTGTTCGTATCGTATTTTAATAAGTCCGACTAATCTAATAGCAGTGTTACGTAATATGAGATATTACCTCACTGATTAAGCTACTCCTCTTCATAGTAATCAATTCGATTCAAAGCTTACATAACATTAAATAATCCTATTTGGTTATTTACTGTATTGACATCACATCATTATTAATAGTATGCAACTTGCGAAGTATAAACACGTGACATATGCCACGTGCCACATGTTTGGTGTAGTTTTTATATGTGATCTCATATTACGTTGAATTTGATTTTTTAAAATATTTTACAACAATAAATGACATTAAAATGATTGGCGATCAATCAATTACATTAATATATTGAAATTGTATATAATATATAATTATTTACAATTCATTAAGTATATTGAATGAGAAGGCGTTCCCATTCATATAATCATGTTCTGATTGGCTCACTTTCGCTTGTTGTTACGCCTACCAGACGCACGCCTGCTTTTGAAAAGATAAATTCTTCATTAATTCAATATCGTCTGAAACAGTTGTAGATAATAATTGTATTACCATCTTATAATCTGTTATTGATAGTATTATCTTAGTGTTACTAACTTAAAAGTATTCAACCTAGACAATAATTATACTCTAATACTTCATTGTTAATAATAAATACCAATGGACTAGTCTACACCGGAATATTCGTTACCTCGCATTAGTATTATCAACTGAATAGGCAATCATCCAAAACAAACCGAATTCCTGATGAACACTTAACTAAGACTGTGTACAGGTGTTGCACGTGAAATTATATTGATCCACGACATTTTATTACGCTCAATGACAATCAATACGATTACCCCGCACCGGAATTCGGCCTGTATCGAGTTTTCGGCCGAGGACATAAACACCGGTGGAAATGGCGTTCTTTCGTCTTTGTTATGGTCTTTGGTGTCTTTCAGATTACGCTTGCACTGCTGCAGGGTGAAACTTACAGGAAATCTTACCAGGAACATCGGTTAGATAGATAACTCGTGTGCATATGTATAATAACATGTGTCCTATCTACTGCCCAGGGAAATATAGTTTGTATTATATAATAAAAGTGATAACGTAATCAAGTTTTACATAAACTACAAGTATATCAATGGTACGTCGCCATGGTTACCAGTAAACAATCCGGGTAATTTAATAATATCATAATTTGTATTAAGTTAATCAATACTTTGTTTACCAGTTTAAAAAACTATCGCAACACTCCGCATATTATTTATAGAGTGACTCCACTAACCACATTGATTATGTTCTGCGTGTAATGACAATATATTATTGCAAATTATTTTACATACGAATTCATTTTTATATTGTGAAATCATGTTGAAAATATATTTACTTTATATTCAAAATATACGCAATTTATTTAAATGTTAAATATTTCACATGATTATTAGCTTGTTTACTGACTGTGTTTGAATCATTTATATTATAAAGATATTATAACACTTGGTTTGAGCGAATGCTATAGTATATTTGCATTATCTGAAATGTTTATTTATATATAATTAGAAATGTTTGAAATCCAAAAACATTCCTTTATATAGCAAACAATAATACTTCAAATAAATACATTATTTCTGTTCATATTTCGCATCTAAATAAGTGTTAATAATTCTATGATAATAAGAATAACATTATATGATATTTAATAATCTTTTGAAACCTATATTATTACTGTGATTTATTATAATTAATATCTATACATCCAATTTAATATTTAGATTATGTTAATTGGTTTGTTTATTGTTATTTAATTAGACAGTTATTTATCATATAACATTCTAGTTTTGTATTCCTATTTTAAACATAACCATAATTCTGGATACATTAAAATAGATAAATTTGTTATTTTATTCGGAATTAATCTGTGTATATATTTTACGCATACCTTCTAATTATAATTATGTCACAAATATGATATATAACTTATAATTTATAATACCGATATTATGACAACTAGTGATTCATTTTCTCACTACTATGTTTAATGTTTACGGATTATCATGATATTGTTCTCCATATATAATTAGGTTAAATGATAAACATCACCCTAAAAAGACACTAGATAGATTGCAATGAGAAATACATACCTTACAAAGACACTAGATATCAAGTATTTTGTATTAATTAGTTTAAAACTTACTCAAGTAAACATAATATGTATATAATATATACATATATATATATATATATATATATATATATATATGTCCTCTTTGAGTATATATAATACACTAATATTAATTTATAATACATTTGGTAGAAATGTCGACATATTATTTATAATGAACTATTTATCACATTTATATGAACTATACATTTATATTTATATGGTAGTAAATTTCAACTACAAGTAATACAATGTGTAATGAACACGTGTTTCATATATACACACGCATGGATATAAATATATATAAAAATATATATGTTTAACATTATAATGTAACTTGTACAATATACAATGTATATGTTACATCAGAGTTTGGGGTGATCGATATCTTATATGTGTGACATACATTTCAGATTGTTACATAACCATGACATCATTTCATTCCGTAACCTGTATATATATATATATATATATATATATATATATATATATAATTTAATGTACAATTATTTTACTCTCATTTATTAATCAATATCAAAAATCTGTATTTCCTGTTTCTATTTAATTATTTCTATTTAATGAATTTTTGTTATATAATAAGCGTGTGATATTTGTTTGATTGTCCTCGTTGTCTACTCGATGTGTGGTAAGCTTGTGCTATCGATGCATCATCAAATAATAGATACTATCACAGCTATAATATTCCGATTATAAAGAGTGATTAAGATATAATATAAACTAATTTATATTTATTACTGGAACATTTAAATCGAGTTGATAATATCGTACGTGATATTAAAGTATTTTAATATCTTCTGGACTCAAAACATATATTTTACTCGGTTTAAATAATAAGAAAACTACCGCATAGTTTTTATCTCTGTGTATATTAAACAATGGTTTACTACATTTTATATTAGCATTGTTATTACTATTTATAATTCTTGATAACAATACCCTACTGATATAGCAACAATATCATAGAAACAAAAGTAAGATAGATCTTATCTATGAAATGATAGTAATATTATAACAATGTATTATTATAATAATAATTAGGGTATTAATTATCAAAGATATGATGGGAGTGGTATTATGTTGAGTGGTGTAGTGTGGTGTGGTGTGGTGTGGTGTGGTGTGATGTGGTGTGGTGTGGTGTGGTTTGGTGTGGTGTGGTGTGGTGTGGTGTGGTGGGTTGTTGTGTGGTATATATATTGTAATGTAGTTTTGCTATTTGCTATTGTATATTTTATATATACAATACATATATTTACTATTCAAATAGGTTATACAGTGTATAATATACACTATACAGTGTACACTTTACACTGTACACTAGCTATACACTATTCATATATATACTACTACTGTACACTGTACACTGTACAGTGTACAGTGTACATAAAGTAAATATGGTAAACAAATGAGATAAGCAATAACATATGGTGCTCTGATAACGTGTTTTGTCTGCCTGAGGTTAGACGGAATTGGCAGTGTAGTGAGTGTAGTGTAGTGAGTGTAGTGAGTGTAGTGAGTGTAGTGAGTGTAGTGTAGTGTAGTGAGTGTAGTGTAGTGAGTGTAGTGTAGTGAGTGTAGTGAGTGTAGTGAGTGTAGTGAGTGTAGTGTAGTGTAGTGAGTGTAGTGTAGTGAGTGTAGTGTAGTGAGTGTAGTGTAGTGAGTGTAGTGTAGTGAGTGTAGTGTAGTGAGTGTAGTGTAGTGTAGTGTAGTGTAGTGTAGTGTAGTGTAGTGTAGTGTAGTGTAGTGTAGTGTAGTGTAGTGTAGTGTAGTGTAGTGTAGTGTAGTGTAGTGTAGTGTAGTGTAGTGAGTGTAGTGAGTGTAGTGTAGTGAGTGTAGTGTAGTGTAGTGAGTGTAGTGTAGTGTAGTGAGTGTAGTGAGTATAGTGTAGTGTAGTGTAGTGTAGTGTAGTGTAGTGAGTGTAGTGAGTGTAGTGTAGTGAGTGTAGTGTAGTGTAGTGAGTGTAGTGTAGTGTAGTGAGTGTAGTGTAGTGAGTGTAGTGTAGTGTAGTGTAGTGTAGTGTAGTGTAGTGAGTGTAGTGAGTGTAGTGTAGTGAGTGTAGTGTAGTGTAGTGAGTGTAGTGTAGTGTAGTGAGTGTAGTGAGTATAGTGTAGTGTAGTGTAGTGTAGTGTAGTGAGTGTAGTGAGTGTAGTGTAGTGAGTGTAGTGTAGTGTAGTAAGTGTAGTGTAGTGTAGTGAGTGTAGTGTAGTGAGTGTAGTGTAGTGTAGTGTAGTGTAGTGTAGTGTAGTGAGTGTAGTGAGTGTAGTGTAGTGTAGTGTAGTGTAGTGAGTGTAGTGTAGTGTAGTGTAGTGTAGTGAGTGTAGTGAGTGTAGTGTAGTGAGTGTAGTGTAGTGTAGTGAGTGTAGTGTAGTGAGTGTAGTGAGTGTAGTGTAGTGAGTGTATTGTAGTGAGTGTAGTGTAGTGTAGTGTAGTGTAGTGTAGTGAGTGTAGTGAGTGTAGTGTAGTGTAGTGTAGTGTAGTGAGTGTAGTGTAGTGTAGTGTAGTGTAGTGAGTGTAGTGAGTGTAGTGAGTGTAGTGAGTGTAGTGTAGTGAGTGTAGTGTAGTGAGTGTAGTGTAGTGTAGTGTAGTGTAGTGTAGTGAGTGTAGTGTAGTGAGTGTAGTGTAGTGTAGTGAGTGTAGTGTAGTGTAGTGAGTGTAGTGAGTGTAGTGTAGTGTAGTGAGTGTAGTGTAGTGTAGTGAGTGTAGTGAGTGTAGTGTAGTGAGTGTAGTGTAGTGAGTGTAGTGTAGTGAGTGTAGTGTAGTGAGTGTAGTGTAGTGAGTGTAGTGTAGTGTAGTGAGTGTAGTGTAGTGAGTGTAGTGAGTGTAGTGTAGTGTAGTGTAGTGTAGTGAGTGTAGTGTAGTGAGTGTAGTGTAGTGAGTGTAGTGAGTGTAGTGAGTGTAGTGAGTGTAGTGTAGTGTAGTGAGTGTAGTGTAGTGAGTGTAGTGTAGTGAGTGTAGTGTAGTGAGTGTAGTGTAGTGAGTGTAGTGTAGTGAGTGTAGTGTAGTGTAGTGTAGTGTAGTGTAGTGTAGTGTAGTGTAGTGTAGTGTAGTGTAGTGTAGTGTAGTGTAGTGTAGTGTAGTGTAGTGTAGTGTAGTGAGTGTAGTGAGTGTAGTGTAGTGAGTGTAGTGTAGTGTAGTGAGTGTAGTGTAGTGTAGTGAGTGTAGTGAGTATAGTGTAGTGTAGTGTAGTGTAGTGTAGTGTAGTGTAGTGAGTGTAGTGAGTGTAGTGTAGTGAGTGTAGTGTAGTGTAGTGAGTGTAGTGTAGTGTAGTGAGTGTAGTGTAGTGAGTGTAGTGTAGTGTAGTGTAGTGTAGTGTAGTGTAGTGAGTGTAGTGAGTGTAGTGTAGTGAGTGTAGTGTAGTGTAGTGAGTGTAGTGTAGTGTAGTGAGTGTAGTGAGTATAGTGTAGTGTAGTGTAGTGTAGTGTAGTGTAGTGTAGTGAGTGTAGTGAGTGTAGTGTAGTGAGTGTAGTGTAGTGTAGTAAGTGTAGTGTAGTGTAGTGAGTGTAGTGTAGTGAGTGTAGTGTAGTGTAGTGTAGTGTAGTGTAGTGTAGTGAGTGTAGTGAGTGTAGTGTAGTGTAGTGTAGTGTAGTGAGTGTAGTGTAGTGTAGTGTAGTGTAGTGAGTGTAGTGAGTGTAGTGTAGTGAGTGTAGTGTAGTGTAGTGAGTGTAGTGTAGTGAGTGTAGTGAGTGTAGTGTAGTGAGTGTATTGTAGTGAGTGTAGTGTAGTGTAGTGTAGTGTAGTGTAGTGAGTGTAGTGAGTGTAGTGTAGTGTAGTGTAGTGTAGTGAGTGTAGTGTAGTGTAGTGTAGTGTAGTGAGTGTAGTGAGTGTAGTGAGTGTAGTGAGTGTAGTGTAGTGAGTGTAGTGTAGTGAGTGTAGTGTAGTGTAGTGTAGTGTAGTGTAGTGAGTGTAGTGTAGTGAGTGTAGTGTAGTGTAGTGAGTGTAGTGTAGTGTAGTGAGTGTAGTGAGTGTAGTGTAGTGTAGTGAGTGTAGTGTAGTGTAGTGAGTGTAGTGAGTGTAGTGTAGGTAGTGAGTGTAGTGTAGTGAGTGTAGTGTAGTGAGTGTAGTGTAGTGAGTGTAGTGTAGTGAGTGTAGTGTAGTGAGTGTAGTGTAGTGTAGTGTAGTGTAGTGTAGTGTAGTGTAGTGTAGTGTAGTGTAGTGTAGTGTAGTGTAGTGTAGTGTAGTGTAGTGTAGTGTAGTGTAGTGAGTGTAGTGTAGTGTAGTGTAGTGTAGTGTAGTGTAGTGTAGTGTAGTGAGTGTAGTGTAGTGTAGTGTAGTGTAGTGTAGTGTAGTGTAGTGTAGTGTAGTGTAGTGTAGTGTAGTGTAGTGTAGTGTAGTGTAGTGTAGTGTAGTGTAGTGTAGTGTAGTGTAGTGTAGTGTAGTGTAGTGTAGTGTAGTGTAGTGTAGTGTAGTGTAGTGTAGTGTAGTGTAGTGTAGTGTAGTGTAGTGTAGTGTAGTGTAGTGTAGTGTAGTGTAGTGAGTGTAGTGTAGTGAGTGTAGTGTAGTGTAGTGTAGTGTAGTGTAGTGTAGTGTAGTGTAGTGTAGTGTAGTGTAGTGTAGTGTAGTGAGTGTTGTAGTGTAGTGTAGTGTAGTGTAGTGTAGTGTAGTGTAGTGAGTGTAGTGAGTGTAGTGTAGTGAGTGTAGTGTAGTGTAGTGAGTGTAGTGTAGTGTAGTGTAGTGTAGTGTAGTGATGTGTAGTGTAGTGAGTGTAGTGTAGTGAGTGTAGTGTAGTGTAGTGTAGTGTAGTGTAGTGTAGTGTAGTGTAGTGTAGTGAGTGTAGTGAGTGTAGTGTAGTGAGTGTAGTGTAGTGTAGTGAGTGTAGTGAGTGTAGTGTAGTGAGTGTAGTGTAGTGAGTGTAGTGTAGTGAGTGTAGTGTAGTGAGTGTAGTGTAGTGAGTGTAGTGTAGTGAGTGTAGTGTAGTGTAGTGTAGTGTAGTGTAGTGAGTGTAGTGAGTGTAGTGTAGTGAGTGTAGTGGTAGTGTAGTGTAGTGTAGTGTAGTGTAGTGTAGTGTAGTGTAGTGTAGTGTAGTGTAGTGTAGTGTAGTGTAGTGTAGTGAGTGTAGTGAGTGTAGTGGAGTGTAGGGTAGTTAGTGTAGTGTAGTGTAGTGTAGTGTAGTGTAGTGTAGTTAGTGTAGTATTGTTGTTGTGGTTAGTGAGTGTAGTGTAGTGAGTGTAGTGTAGTGTAGTGTAGTGTTAGTGAGTGTAGTGTAGTGAGTGTAGTGTAGTGTAGTGAGTGTAGTGTAGTGAGTGTAGTGAGTGTAGTGTAGTGAGTGTAGTGTAGTGAGTGTAGTGTAGTGTAGTGAGTGTAGTGTAGTGTAGTGTAGTGTAGTGAGTGTAGTGTAGTGAGTGTAGTGTAATGAGTGTAGTGTAGTGAGTGTAGTGAGTGTAGTGTAGTGAGTGTAGTGTAGTGAGTGTAGTGAGTGTAGTGTAGTGTAGTGAGTGTATTGTAATGAGTGTAGTGTAGTGTAGTGAGTGTAGTGAGTGTAGTGTAGTGAGTGTAGTGTAGTGAGTGTAGTGTAGTGAGTGTAGTGTAGTGAGTGTAGTGTAATGAATGTAGTGTAGTGAGTGTAGTGTAGTGAGTGTAGTGTAATGAGTGTAGTGTAGTGAGTGTAGTGTAGTGAGTGTAGTGTAGTGAGTGTAGTGTAGTGAGTGTAGTGTAGTGAGTGTAGTGTAGTGAGTGTAGTGTAGTGAGTGTAGTGTAATGAGTGTAGTGTAGTGAGTGTAGTGTAATGAGTGTAGTGTAGTGAGTGTAGTGTAGTGAGTGTAGTGTAGTGAGTGTAGTGTAGTGAGTGTAGTGTAGTGAGTGTAGTGTAGTGAGTGTAGTGTAGTGAGTGTAGTGTAGTGAGTGTAGTGTAGTGAGTGTAGTGTAGTGAGTGTAGTGTAGTGAGTGTAGTGTAGTGAGTGTAGTGTAATGAGTGTAGTGTAGTGAGTGTAGTGTAATGAGTGTAGTGTAGTGAGTGTAGTGTAATGATTGTAGTGTAGTGAGTGTAGTGTAATGAGTGTAGTGTATTGTAGGATAATGCAGGGTAGTGTAATGGTGTAATGTAATGGTGTAATGTAATGGTGTTGAGGTATGTAATGGGTGTATTATGGATTAGACTGCAGCGATACACAAATCCGCACTATTAAGTGTGTATGAAGTCTTGCATGGGGAATTCTAAGTAGTAATTGGGGTTATGGTGCTTACAGACCCATACTCGTATGAGTGAGAAGGTGCATTGGTTGTATATGTGGAGTGGAGTGTGTGTGTAAAGGGGTTGTGATGATGGTGTGTGGTAGAAGTGTGTGGTAGTGATAAACGATGAAGTATATATATCGTTAACGATAACGTATAAGTATATTGTTATATTTATGCTGTGTGAGGGGTGCGATGCTTATTATATGTTGGCTGAATATATTTGTTTGTCTGTTTGTCTGCTTTTCAAACTTCCTGTTTTTATCTCTTAAATTGCAACAAGATTTATTAATCCTAAGGACAAATATCCTCGATAAGGACATATGTTCTCCAATCAACATATATACATTTATACATATAAATGTATACATATAAATTATACTGTAAATATATATATATATATATATATATATATATATATATTGTATAGTTTCTATAAATACATTCCACTTGTGTTGTATATATAATATATTACATTATACTTAATGTATATCAGCATATTATACGTAAGTACACTGACTTGGCTTAACTATATATATAGTCAATACCTTAGTTACATTATAACTATATATCTAGTCTATACCTTAGTTACATTATAACTATATATCTAGTCTATACCTTAGTTACATTATAACTATATATCTAGTCTATACCTTAGTTACATTATAACTATATATATAGTCCATACCTTAGTTACATTATAACTATATATCTAGTCTATACCTTAGTTACATTATAACTATATATCTAGTATATACCTTAGTTACATTATAACTATATATATAGTCTATACCTTAGTTACATTATAACTATATATCTAGTCTATACCTTAGTTACATTATAACTATATATCTAGTCTATACCTTAGTTACATTATAACTATATATATATAGTCTATACCTTAGTTACATTATAACTATATATCTAGTCTATACCTTAGTTACATTATAACTATATATCTAGTCTATACCTTAGTTACATTATAACTATATATCTAGTCTATACCTAAATTACATTATAACTATATATATAGTCTATACCTTAGTTACATTATAACTATATATCTAGTCTATACCTTAGTTACATTATAACTATATATCTAGTCTATACCTTAGTTACATTATAACTATATATCTAGTCTATACCTTAGTTACATTATAACTATATACATAGTCTATACCTTAGTTACATTATAACTATATATCTAGTCAATACCTTAGTTACATTATAACTATATATCTAGTCTATACCTTAGTTACATTATAACTATATATATAGTCTATACCTTAGTTACATTATAACTATATATATAGTCTATACCTTAGTTACATTATAACTATATATCTAGTCTATACCTTAGTTACATTATAACTATATATATAGTCTATACCTTAGTTACATTATAACTATATATCTAGTCTATACCTTAGTTACATTATAACTATATATCTAGTCTATACCTTAGTTACATTATAACTATATATATAGTCTATACCTTAGTTACATTATAACTATATATCTAGTCTATACCTTAGTTACATTATAACTATATATCTAGTATATACCTTAGTTACATTATAACTATATATATAGTCTATACCTTAGTTACATTATAACTATATATCTAGTCAATACCTTAGTTACATTATAACTATATATCTAGTCTATACCTTAGTTACATTATAACTATATATATAGTCTATACCTTAGTTACATTATAACTATATATCTAGTATATACATTAGTTACATTATAACTATATATCTAGTCTATACCTTAGTTACATTATAACTATATATCTAGTCTATACCTTAGTTACATTATAACTATATATCTAGTCTATACTTTAGTTACATTATAACTATATATCTAGTCTATACCTTAGTTACATTATAACTATATATCTAGTCTATACTTTAGTTACATTATAACTATATATATACTCTATACTTTAGTTACATTATAACTATATATCTAGTCTATACCTAAATTACATTATAACTATATATATAGTCTATACTATAGTTACATTATAACTATATATCTAGTCTATACCTTAGTTACATTATAACTATATATATAGTCTATACCTTAGTTACATTATAACTATATATCTAGTCTATACCTTAGTTACATTATAACTATATATCTAGTCTATACCTTAGTTACATTATAACTATATATCTAGTCTATACTTTAGTTACATTATAACTATATATATAGTCTATACTTTAGTTACATTATAACTATATATCTAGTCTATACCTAAATTACATTATAACTATATATATAGTCTATACTTTAGTTACATTATAACTATATATCTAGTCTATACCTTAGTTACATTATAACTATATATCTAGTCTATACCTTAGTTACATTATAACTATATATATAGTCAATACCTTAGTTACATTATAACTATATATCTAGTCTATACCTTAGTTACATTATAACTATATATCAAGTATATACCTTAGTTACATTATAACTATATATATAGTCAATACCTTAGTTACATTATAACTATATATCTAGTCTATACCTTAGTTACATTATAACTATATATCTAGTCTATACCTAAATTACATTATAACTATATATATAGTCTATACCTTAGTTACATTATAACTATATATCTAGTCTATACCTTAGTTACATTATAACTATATCTCTAGTCTATACCTTAGTTACATTATAACTATATATCTAGTCTATACCTTAGTTACATTATAACTATATATCTAGTCTATACCTTAGTTACATTATAACTATATATCTAGTCTATACCTTAGTTACATTATAACTATATATATAGTCTATACTTTAATTACATTATAACTATATATCTAGTCTATACCTTAGTTACATTATAACTATATATATAGTCTATACCTTAATTACATTATAACTATATATATAGTCTATACCTTAGTTACATTATAACTATATATCTAGTCTATACCTTAGTTACATTATAACTATATATCTAGTCTATACCTTAGTTACATTATAACTATATATATAGTCTATACCTTAGTTACATTATAACTATATATATAGTCTATACCTTAGTTACATTATAACTATATATCTAGTCTATACCTTAGTTACATTATAACTATATATCTAGTCTATACCTTAGTTACATTATAACTATATATATAGTCTGTATCTCAACTACATTATAAAGATAACCATATGAGGATTGGTCATTATTTGATATTCGACTTATTTACTTGAATCAAATTTAGAGTATTATTGTTACAATACTCTGAACACTGTAAGCTGTACATTGTACGCTGTACATTGTACACTGTATATTGTACACTGTACATTGTACGCTGTACATTGTACGCTGTACATTGTACGCTGTACATTGTACGCTGTACATTGTGCGCTGTACATTGTACGCTGTACATTGTATGCTGTACATTGTACACTGTACACTGTACATTGTACACTGTACAGCGTACATTGTACACTGTACATTGTACACTGTACATTGTACACTGTACATTGTACACTGTACATTGTACACTGTACATTGTACACTGTACATTGTACACTGTACATTGTACACTGTACATTGTACACTGTACATTGTACACTGTACATTGTACACTGTACATTGTACACTGTACATTGTACAATGTA
>OZ038315.1:36092258-36137258 GCA_964035775.1 Osedax frankpressi | reverse complement strand
ATTATGTTCAATAATTTCATTATTTACCATTATGTTATTTAGTAATTATGACTAGTATGATGTCAGTCATTAACGATTCTAAGTTTATTTTATTTATATTTCCATACGTTTTCTCTGTTTTCTTTGGCAATTGTAAAGGTAAGTTGATGGGGCAGTTAATGGCAAATTGGTCAGTGAGAAGAATGATTCTTTCTGGTTTATTTTTTAGAAGTTTGGAATGATGAAGTTAGGATTAAGTCGAACTTATGGCCGTATGTGGAGAAGTCAATACATTATTTCAAGTTAAGTTCGTTGCATTGTATTCAATTCTAGATGTCGTGAAGTGTCAGTTCGTAGTTAAGTTGATGTCACCTTTACTAAGTATGTAGATAAGTAAGATATGAATTATATTATAAATAAATTGTCGTATTATCGGTAGAATGTCGCAATTTGAGAGAATATGAGTTTCTGATACAATATGTGCATTGTATTTTAAGAATAACATAACAACACTTCCTCTTCTACCGGCATTTCTAGACTTACAGTAGAATTTGTAACCTAGAGCTTCTAAAGATACAGCTTTGTTCATATCTTGATGTTTGGCCATGTTTCAGTAATAGCAGGTATAAGGAATATATTGAAGTATTCTAGGGAGATTGGCAGAAAGTGTTTATAAGAGAATCAATGTAAGAGTGTCTATTTTGGAGGAAGATGGTCAGTTTTTAATTGGCTTAGGTATCTCTAGTTTCTTAATGTAGTTGGTAAAGTAGTTGTAAGTTTGTCATTTAGTAATTTATCAGAAAGTGGCTTTAATTTCAAATTTGTCTTATTTCTTACAAGTCTTAGTTCATATTTGTTATTTAGATTAAGTGAACATTTATAATGTCTTTTATAAAATCAGATTTAATAGCATGATAGTATTTTATAGTGTTCCATTAATGGCTATTAATACATCTTTGCATTGCTTGTGGTAAATGTTATATTCCAATATTTATTTTTTAATATTACATTCGATACTGAAGTTGGGTTTATATTTGTTTTATTTATTAGTAATTTAGTTAAGGTTATCTTTATTAATGTTTTCTAAGGTAGCAATGGATTTGTTTCAGTTGTTTTAGGTCCTGGAGTAGTTAGTGTTGTTATTCGAGGTAAGTGCTTGTACTAATAATTTGGTTGTAGTAGTGTGGTATGGATTTCTAGAATTGTAAGTATATTGTCTAGTTTACATTAGTAAGTTGAGTTATTTAGAGATGATTTAGAGATGAATTATTGGATAACGAAGTAATTTAAATATAAGTAAAAAATATTATAAACGAAATTTTACATTACAAAAATAAAATAACCTGAATAATTTCCGGGTAAACTCTACTGTACAGTAATAGGTTAGTATACAATGTACACATTACATTGTACACCGTATAGTGTAACTATCTATACTGATAGTAATTCTAAATAAATCATTAAAAATAAATTATACATATTCATAAAATTCAATTAATGTTAATACAATGGATTATATAAATGATTTTTATTTTAAAAAATAAATATACTATCATTTTATTAAATGCAGAAGATTTTTACTACAAATTCAATTTGCAATATTCATTTTTACCTTTAATTATATTTATTAATTCACAGAAATATAAATAATCTTTTCTTGTTATTCATAATTGAATTGCAAATAACTGCTTCAAATATTTATATTATTTGGTATAATATAAATCTCACTCAGGAATTATAAACAGTTTTCTTTTAGAATTTGCTATTCTACTTCATTTATTAATGTGCTATAACAAATATAATAATAACAGAGAATGTTATTAATCCATGGGATAGTGTAAATAACATGACACAATAGTATGTCAAATAGGGTTATATGTTATTCAATGAGATGGGACCGAGTGAGCCAGTGTCCATTCAAGCATGTCATTACCACCTGGCTATATAATTATCGTGATGAAGAAGTGGGCAGTAGTGGTCAGCAATGATAGCCTGAGGTCTTTATTAGACTTTTATGAGATGGTCAATAATTACCCTCATCGTTATGAATAATATTACTCACTTTGTGATTTATTGACTACATTAGTATGGAACAAAAGAGAATTTACAATTGATAGCTGGAGTCTGGAGCAAGGTGTGCGGTGTATGGAGTGTATTCCAGCAAGGTGTGCGGTGTATGGAGTGTATTCCGGCAAGGTGTGTGGTTGTGGTGTGTATTCCAGCAAGGTGTGTGGTGTGTATTTCAGCAAGGTGTGTGGTGTGTTTATCTAGCAAGGTGTGTGGTTGTGGTGTGTATTCTAGCAAGGTGTATGGTTGTAGTGTGTATTCTAGCAAGGTGTGTGGCGTGTGGTGTGTATTCAAGCAAGGTGTGTGGTGTCTTATATCTCAAAGAACCTTCTACATACATTTCCTTTATATCTAATTTAACATTGATAAGCTCTATGCTAAATATCAACAAATAATTCTATTGTAATGATATCACCTGCTGACATATTAGGAATTTTCTAACAGAAATTATAATCCATCTTAGTACAATGTACACTCAAAACAACCTTCATCAATGCTTTTGATAATGTAATCTCATTATAACAATATTTTATTTGTTATTATAAAACTATAATTAATATATCAGTTCTATTACATTCAATTACTTTATTTTATTTTACTAATTTTATTTTTTAATAAATATTACTCTCCTAAGTACAATTATATAATTAATATATCATTCTATCTCCATTATTAAAACATACTCCCCTCATCAATCACCTCTTTTCTTTCAATAAACCATATGCTATTTAATACAGAAAATTCTTATATTTAATAAACACTAATATCTCATTTAATAAATTAAATGCTTCACAATAACAAATCAACTTCTCCATTTTATTATATTTCATTCTCTAGAATGTTCTTTAAGAAATTCTCGTCTCCCCGCCCTCAAACGCCTCCTGGTGGATTTGCAATGTGACTCCAAAGAAGCTGTTCAAAGAATTATTAATGCGAAATGTATTTCTCTTATAGATCAGCAGATGTTAGTCTGAAGGATTTTATTTTACAATAGATGTTAAGTACATTATAATATAACTTAGTATAGTATATCTTATAGTATATTTCATTGACTATAATATAGTTTATATATAATAACATTACATAGTCGTAAATGTGTTTCTAGTAAGTTTATAGTATATGTCATACTTGTAGTATTGCTTATAACAATAATATGATGCTGTATTATCTTCATTTCATATATTGCTTATACTCACTCTTTACTCTTCTGTATCCAGGCCTACATTTTGCTTATACTCACTCTTTACTATTCTGTACTCCGGCCTACATATTGCGTATACTCACTCTTTACTATTCTGTACTCCGGCCTACATATTGCTTATACTCACTCTTTACTATTCTGTACTCCGGCCTACATATTGCTTATACTCACTCTTTACTATTCTGTACTCCGGCCTACATATTGCTTATACTCACTCTTTACTATTCTGTACTCCGGCCTACATATTGCTTATACTCGCCCTTTACTATTCTGTATTCTGGCCTACAATATCTCCCTAGGTTTATGAGGACACTGCAGATGAGTCTGGATCAGATCTGCGGATACAGTGCGATGGTTGGAGAGGTTGAGAGGTTGAGGAAACAGAGTTATTGCGCTGATGATATTTACCACGAGAATACACTTTTGAAGGTACATTAGCTGATAATGTCATGTCCTTATAATCTTTTTGCATCCTTCTTAATATATCCTCTTATAAGTCATTTTCGATAATGTAATTGTTATGTCCTTATATATGATCTTCATGTGATGTCCTTTATACAGAACTACTACTCTATTGTTATTTACTATTGAGTCCTATTTAATAAGCAGTACGTTGATTATAGCTTTGGGACTTAATGAAACCTAAAGATGCTCTCTTGTCAAGAGTCAGCAACAGGTGGACGGAGTTAGGATTTCAAGGTCACGATCCTGCAACAGACTTTAGAGGTTTTTCTTTTATTTTCAACCTAATTTACACTTTATGTTTTAGTAATCTAAGATTTAAATATAATTTGCATAAGAATTAACTTTAATTTCTAGTTAATAATTTGTACATATTTGTAACATTTTCATCACATTAATTTAGGTATGGGTTTGCTTGCCCTTGAAAATCTTGTATATTTGGGAAAATGTTACCCCGTGAAGGCTTTATCAATGTTGTCGAAAAGTTGCCATCCTAACTTGGGGTCAGTTTCATGATCTTTTTTGAATCCTGGTAATTAATGTTCATTTTCATAAAGTTTGCATTTATAGGTATTCATATGCTATTGTTGGTATTAATTTAACGAGTTTGGCCGTGGGAATGCTGAACAGTGGTCATCTGAAGACTCACTTCTACAACAAAGTCAATGGCCGTCCTAACATCAACGATTTTCACGATCTCTATTGTTAGTGCATATTTAATTGGTTATTTACGACTGTAAATTATCATTATATTATAATTATTATTACTATTAAAAATGTTTTCATTTTATAAATTGAATTCATATTAATTTCCTTAAAAACACTAAAAGTTATATTTATATTATAAATTATCTAGTGATTGATAAATTATTATAATATTATTAATTAATTAATTAATTATTTATAAGATATCAATGTTAATATTTATTATTGTAATGATATTAATTTTATTTTTATTTGTAATAAAAGAAAAGTGTAGTTATTGAATGTAGCAGATAGTTTAGATGTTAGCAAATAGAGATTGCTGCATAATAGAAAAGGTCGAAATTGGTCAATTTATATTGGAAAAGAAAGCAAATATATAAAAAATAGAAACACTACACGAAATGTTACAGGAGGTTGGAAATATATTTATGATAAATTAATAGAGAAATTGTTAATGGTTTAAGAAGAAGAAATAACCACCAATCAAGTAATACAAAAACAAAACAGCAACAAAGAACTCAGAATATTCTTAATGAGAATGAAAAAACTAGAATATATTTGATTAACTATAAGATACCACCTGATTGAATCATAAATGGAGTGTTTACTGGAAAAAATGAATGTAATATTGGAAATAGTATTAGTGGTTAAACAAATATTAACCAAACCTAGTAAGAAAACATATATGCTTAGAAATTTGAAAATATGGGGAAACAACTTGTAAATAATATATAAATTGATTTATTTGGTAATAAACTTGGAAAAATTCCAAGCAAATATACAAAAATATAGAATCAAACTCTGTAAATATTAGAAATCAGATAATGTTAAGTAATGTTAAAGAAATATATCAATACGATTACAAGAAAAAGTATTTTATAAATTATAGAATTTTAATAAAGAAACTTCGTAAGAATCCCTAAGCCAATTGAGTGGATATATTCAATGGTATGAAGAAAAACAATGATATTAGATTTATATTTAATCTATTACAAATAATTTAATCTAAATTCAAAGACTATCCAAAGAGAAAACTATTCATTACCACAAATCAACAAAATTATAGACAATGTTACATTATTACACAGTTTTAAATAAGAAATTCATCTGGAAAACAGAATCAAATTAAAAGTCTATAGAGTTTATAATAATAATGTCTATAAAAAATGAATTAAAACAATAATATTGTGTATGGAACAAGGGTTTTCAAACTATGATTCTTGAGACTTCATGAAACCTTAACTATGGGTTCTGGAAGTTATTTTTGACTCTATTTAAGTTTCAATCAATTATTTGTTAGAGAAATTATTTTTTAAATGAACAAGAGATATGATCATTTATTGAAACTAATTTGATTTTTATATATATGGGAACTTAAATAGGAACCTATAAGGGAACCTAAATAAAATCTTTTTACATGCCTTCAGAAAACAAATATAAAGTCCATCATATAAAGTAATAATAAGAAATCAACAAATAATTTTAAACAAAACATCTAAACCAGGTATTGAGATATCTCTAGGAGATTTTATAAACCAGATCTCCATAGATTATATAATCTTGTAAATATGCATTCTCCTGGTATCATTTTATTCATTATAAATCATCATTTTTATTAATACTTATTTGTATTTATACTTTTCAAATATTTCTTAATTTCAAAATTAGAAATTGATATCAAATAATAATTAATTTATTAAGTAATTTCATATTATAAACTTAGCAAATAGATTTGTTCTACTACATATTATATAAATACAATCAATACAAAATAGTGAAATGAAATTAAATTATCCACATTGATTAAATAAGTGATTAAATAAGTATCCTCTCAGCTTTCTTAACATTTGAATTATCCTCGCAGGTAATATATTCATGGAGTTTGATGCCTATTGGTACTCTGAACAACCTGAAGATATTATGCAGTTCAACAGAATTCGCAAGCAATATGAACAGAGAGTGATTAAGAGACTCAGGGAAAACAAAAACATGACCCTAAACTTTACTGATCAATTAACGAAAAACTACAACATTTAATCCTGATATTCATCTATTTATTATTTATACATATTTATATATATCTATATCTATATCTATATATATACATATACATATATATATGTGACTTTGTATTACATTAGTCAGAATTGATTCCATCTCATTTTATTGTAATGTTTTGTATATAGAAATATTGTTATTGACATTCGAAGAATTATGAAATAAATAAATGTAAACTTAATAATAAATGCCATAACTGGCGTAGATGTATTTCCTGTATTTCAGATTTATATTGCATAGAATTCACTTCAATCTTTCACTCATTTCTCTTTCACTAAATTTCTCTTCAGTTTAATTTCAATATTGATGATATTTTTGGTTCTAGAACCCTCCAAGCCTCAGAAAACTGTTTTGAATTATTATTGTTATAAATCAGTTGAGTACTAAATAGTATTCGAAAATACAGATATAATATTGCAGTAAAATCAAGTTATTAAGTAATTCTCACTGAGAACTACTTGCTGAATACATCCAAGTAACCATCAAAACATTTTAGTTTTTTTAAATAAAATAAAAATATGTTTTATTATAAGTAAATTAATTGTACTCATTATTTAATTATGTAAGAATTATTATATTGCATGTTTATAAGACTTATTTCATCATAAGCATAAAGCTTATGATGTAATAAGTCTTATAAATCAGAGCATTTAAGTTGGGTAATTACTAGCAAGCTATTACAAATGATGTGTTCCCTAACCAGGGCGTGGGCTTTAACTTCTTGAGATGCCATATCACACAATGCGCTGTACAACGTGCTCAGATTGCAGTGAAGGAATCTAGTTTCTTGTTCTGCGCAGATCAGGGAATAAGCAGCTCGGTTCTCCATCGATAAGATCTCATTTTCTTGCTACGAATCAAGATTAAACTATATGTTTGATTTAGTAGCAAGTAAATAACTCTAGGGTTGCTTTCTTGCGTAAACAATACAGCATAATATCAAACCTTAATTATTCTGCGTTCCAAATGCTCTGTTCTGTCATCCTGAAATAAAGAGATCATTATCTTTACAATTTGAAATTTTGAATATGATTTAATATAAAAAATTGACTTTTTTTTACAGAATAATCTAAAAAGAGTAAAAGTTATTAATTATATTAAAAATACAGTTACTTTCAATAACTAGAAATAGACCTGGGAGCCTCCTTGCACAGTTGCAGTCATATGTCTTTTCTTGTACAGTGCCATCTTCTGTAACGACTTCTGGTGATCTTTGAGTACTCCTCTTTCATGCCTATTGCAAAGATCCTAGAAACAAATGTTCGAGAAATGCATTAGTTGAAATTGATATCATAATAAAACAATACAATAGGAATATAATGTATTGTCGTAAATTGAATATTACTTAGTCGCAATTCTTTAAAGACTTTATAATTACAGGTTTTATTTTATTTGTAAATTAATATAAATACATTGAAAATATTTTTCTGAGGATAGAATGCAATAAAGTGTATTTAAAAATTAAAGTTTCATTTAATGTTTAATTTATTATCAAATTTAAATAAAAAATCTAAAAGGATATAAAAAAAAATTATTCATAATTTATCTATTTAATTTAATTTAATAATAGAATTGAACACAGTACCTGGTGAGATTGCAGCAAATCTATGAACATATTTAACTCTTCTACTACATTATTTTCCAAGTTGCACGCCTGCATTTCGTGGGTTGAAAGTTAAAATGAGCAAATAACTATTCGACTAAGTAAAGATCAGGAAATAAGGAAAATATATAATATTATACATCATAGCTAAGCTGATTATAATAATGTAATAGTGATGTAATGATTACGTAATAATTATACGATAATGATATACGAGTGATGCAATGATGACGTAATACTTAACTAACTTGATTCCGAACTACCTCAGCTACAGTTTCATAATTGCCGGTGATGTCATGGCAGTTATGACGCAATTGTCTCCAAACGGTGCTATCACCAGTAGCCCATGTTGACACCACCGACTGGTCACTGCTCAAGGAACTATTGGAATATGAGGATTTTAAGTCACTCACTAATTCAATGTCTATTTAATAATAGCGATTAATATGCATACAAAATAATTTGTATTAAATTATAATAACTAAATAATATAGTAAAAGTTAAAAATATTAATTACAAGGTAATTATGAAATATTTTCTTTTATATTCATGATTATATAAAACCTGGATAATAATGAACAATAGGGAAATAAAATGATTAACAATATGGATTTATATAATTCAGATATAAATAAAAATTACTAATAATGATAACGTTAATTGTTAATTTATGAAATCCTAATGATAAAACTATTATATTTGCAGTTGCACTAAGACCTGATTTCATGTCCTAAATGCAAGAGGTCAGTTGCGTACTGGGTTTGTCTGACTGCGGTACGTTCAATGCAGTCCCGCACCCTAGTGACAATACAGTGCAAGAATTTCACGTGTTGACGAGCATTTCCAAATTGAGACGCTGCATCAGTTGAAAGTTTTTCCTGAAAATACGGATTTTGTTGGAGTGGGGTTACATTTGGGGTGGGGGTTAATGTTGGAGTGGGGATACATTTGGGGGGTGGGGGGTTAATGTTGGAGTGGGGATACATTGGGGGGGGGGGGTTAATGTTGTAGTGGGGTTACATTGGGGGGGGGGGGTTAATGTTGTAGTGGGGTTACATTTGGGGGGGGGGGGGGTTAATGTTGTAGTGGGGTTACATTTGGGAGGGGGTTAATGTTGGAGTGGGGATACATTTGGGGGGGGGGGGGTTAATGTTGGAGTGGGGATACATTGGGGGGGGGGGGGGGTTAATGTTGTAGTGGGGTTACATTTGGGGGGGGGGGTAATGTTGTAGTGGGGTTACATTTGGGGGGGGGGTTAATGTTGGAGTGGGGATACATTTGGGGGGTTAATGTTGTAGCGGGGTAAACATTGGGGGGGATTAATGTTGAAGTGAGGTTACATTTGGGGGGTTAATGTTGAAGTGGGGTTACATTTGGGGGGGGGGGGGGGTTAATGTTGGAGTGGGGATACATTTGGGGGGGTTAATGTTGTAGTGGGGTTACATTTGGGGGGGGGGGGGTTAATGTTGGAGTGGGGATACATTTGGGGGGTTAATGTTGTAGCGGGGTAAACATTGGGGGGGATTAATGTTGAAGTGAGGTTACATTTGGGGGGTTAATGTTGAAGTGGGGTTACATTTGGGGGGGGTTAATGTTGGAGTGGGGATACATTTGGGGGGGTGGTTAATGTTGAAGTGGGGTTACATTTGGGGGGGGGGTAATGTTGGAGTGGGGCAACAATTGGAGGGGTTAATGTTGAAATGGGGATACATTTGGGGGGGGGGTTAATGTTGGAGTGGGGTTACATTTGGGGGGGTTAACGTTGGAGTGGGGTTACATTTGGGGGGTGGGTTAATGTATGAGTGTGGTTACAATTGGGGAGGGGTAATGATGAAGTGGGATTACATTTGGGGGGTTAATGTTGGAGTGGAGTTAAATTTGGGGGGTTAATGTAGGAGTGGGGTAACAATTGGGGGTAGTTAATGTTGGAGTGGGGTAACAATTGGGGGGGTTAATTATGGAGTGGGGGTACATTAGGGAGATTAATGTTTGAGTGGGGCAACAATTGGAGGGGTTAATGTTGAAATGGGGATACATTTGGAGGGGGGGGGGTTAATGTTGGAATGGGGTTACATTTGGGGGGTTAATGTTGTAGTGGGGTAAACATTGGGGGGGATTAATGTTGAAGTGAGGTTATATTTGGGGGGTTAATGTTGAAGTGGGGTTACATTTGGGGGGCGTTAATGTTGATGTTGAGTAATAACTGGTTGGTTAGTGATGGAGTGGGATAATGCTTGGAGGGTTAATGGTTGAGTAGGGATAGAGTTTAGGGCGCGATTAAATATATATTTAATGACAAACTTGGTTAATCGGTGATTTAAGGAAGAATATTGTTTTAAGGTTAGTATACTAATCCCTATAGGGATAGGGGTAGAATGTAGTGAATGTAGAAATTATGAGATAGGATGTATTAAGGTTAGTAGGGATAGAGGTAGAGTGTAGTGAGTGTAGGAATTATGAGATAGGATGTATTAAGGTTAGTAGGGATAGGGGTAGAATGTAGTGAATGTAGGAATTATGAGATAGGATGTATTAAGGTTAGTAGGGATAGAGGAATAGTGTAGTGAGTGTAGGAATTATGGGATAGGAGGTATTAAGGTTAGTAGGGATAGGGGTAGAGTGTAGTGAGTGTTGGAATTATGAAATAGGAGGTATAAAGAGTATTACTATATCTAAACAAATCTATTAGAGGATGCCACTATCTGAGTGTATGAGAAGGGTTAGTAATTGTGTGAGGACGTGAGGACGTGAATACAAGTAATGAGGTAAATAGATGAAAGGGTCGGTGAGTATATGAGTAAGTAAGTAAATAAGTAGTTGATAGACGGTGAGTATACCAGTTGATATGTGAGTAGATGTGCCAGCATATTTATATTTTAAAGAATTCCGTATATTAGTACCTAAAATATTATTAATTATATATATCAATAAACAGGAATATTTGTTTACTATATAACAAATATAATCTTGTGTATAGTTGTAACTAATATTATGAATATTAAAGTTATTTAATGACTCATCATTATATCATAAAATTTAATTTATATATTTTATATCATTTAAATTTTCAATAGCACTTTCACAATCTAGATAGTTCTACATTAAAAGTAATCCACTATTCTGAAATAAAGGTTCTTATATAATGTGGATGCACTTTACAATGAAAAGTTAGCTTATAAAATATGAAATCAACCAAGGTTTAATTTTAGAAAAAAGATTTATGATTGAAGTAAATAATGAAAAAACTAAAGATTTATGAATTGTTAAAATATTTTATAAATAGAATTATGATCAATTGTAGAGATGGGTAAACAAGCTATCATCTTAGATGACTAAATTTAAGTAATTCTGCTTTAACTATTGTATTTAAATAACGTTATACTATATAATAAAAATCATTATTTATTATTTAATCGAATAGATTCTATATTAATATCAATTCATATAATAAATGTTTTAATAACACAAACTCTTATATTTAACAAATCAACAAAAAAACAACTTAGAAAATATTAATTATTAAGTCAAAATTAATATTTCAATATTTAATATTTATTATAATGAAATACAAAATATAGAATACTTTCATTTCTTATCTACTCATTCTTTACTTGATCTAAATCTACACTAATTTGTTCAAACCACCCACTGCCTAAATCTAAATCTACACTAATTTGTTCAAACCACCCACTGCCTAAATCTAAATCTACACTAATTTGTTCAAACCACCCACTGCCTAAATCTAAATCTACACTAATCATATCATATAATCGACTCCCTACTCTGCATTCTCAACACCAAATAAACAAACCATAGAGTGTAAAGAAGATTCATCACTCATGTATTCATCTGGTAGTCCTTTGAACTCTTCTTTGAGTTTCATTTGGATATCCTAGAGTTGGCGTAAGTGAGTAATGTAATGAGGTGTACGATGGGGGATCTGGAGTAGGGGGATAGGGTGTAGGATGGGGTGTAGGATGGGGCTATTTAGTAAGAGATGTAGAGCAGCAGTTTATAATAGGGATTTGTTGGGGTGAATAGGATGGGGGTAAATTATAGGGGGTAGTATTTTTTACGAAAATATAGTTTGTAATAATAAGAGTAAATAGAACTGAGTAGTATGCAAAGGGTAAATAAATACATATCTAAATAGAAAAAACTGCAATTTAGTGAACAATTTCTAACATTGAGTAATAATGAATTTAAACGTGGTGAAAAATAAGTAAAGAAATGAACTAACTAGACCATCGTAGGTGAGAAAGAAATGTACAAGTGAATCTTGAGATATGATTGGATGTCGAAGTGAACCAAGAATGAATCTCTTGAGGCCCCTTCGGCGTATTTCAATGAACTCGTGGTCAACTGTAAAATGTAAAGGTCAAAATGTTATAATGAAATGTATTATCTATAATTCCTATAAATAATAAATCTATAAAATCTATGTAATACAAATATTAGAGTAAATCATATAGTAAGAATATATATATATATATATATATATATATATATATATATATATGTATATAGTATGTATATAATATGCAAATAAATGATTATGGTAAAAAAATATAGATTTTACATACAATTTTATATTATTATTCATTATTATGTTATTATATAAATTAAGTGAAAGTAATCCTTTTAAAATGTATACATTAAATATTTGTATTTAAAAACTAACACATTAATGGGGTTTCATTGAATTGATATATATTAAATCAAGTTTAGTTATGTAAACAAGAAATTCACGGATAGACATATTAATAAGATGTAAATGACTTAAACAAATTCATATTTAAAAAATTATGTTGTCTAAATAAATAGTTAAATAGTTAACATATTTCAAATAGATCTACTTTCTAGAAAACCTCCCATACACTTCCAAACATTCATAATAGTATTTGAATAACTGTTAAAACATGTGGTTACAGATTACATAAACAAAGTAATAACTAACTGATCATTAATATATTTACTAATAACTAACTGATTATTAATACACTTACTAATAACTAACTGGGTATTAATACATTTATTAATAAAAAACTTATTATTAATATATTTACTAATAACAAACTGATTATTAATATATTTACTAATAACTAACTATATACATAATGCTACCTTGTACATTAATGTCATTAACTAGGTAGTATTAACCTCCAACGAGTTTCTTTGGGGGTAAACAAGTCACCATTCTATAAGGGAAACGCGAAGTCATCATCTCGTAAAACACAACAAAATCACTAAATCGTCTAATTACAGTTTTTTCAAAAGTCTGCAAAAAATACATTATTGATATTCGGCTTTTTCACTAAACATTTATTACATAGATATTCGATAATATACTAAATATTCAATATACACCATAGTAATGATTAAACAAAACCTTAGTTGTGATTTCATATTCTGTATGTTTGTAAATAATTCCCTTTTTTTCTGGCATAATCGCGACTTTAATACCGTGATTATTGCACGGTTGCTTAGATTCAGTCATAATTAGTTATTTATGTAGTTGATATTTAAGAATTATAAGGTGAAGTTATAATTTTATTTTCTAAATCATTTAGGGGCGTTCACAATTATAAATAAATTCAATTTAAATGTGTTTAATTTAAATGTGGTTCCAATTCAAAAGATTGTGTAAAACACAGATTATAGATCGAATACAGGGTATGACATATTAAATAAATAACAATATTTTATTATGTAAATTAATGTCAAATAATATAATCAGAGAATAAATATAATATAGAAATCTAAAAATAATTTTAAAAAATCATAATATCATAATATTGATATAAGTCATGTGATTATGCAAATTACATGCAGATTGTCCTACCAGTGATTAACATTGCAAATTAAAATTATAGATTATACATTTAAAAAACCGGAACATTATACTTTAATGCTATATAGATGCATACTATACATTGTATATTTAATGATATTTTATATCAAATATGTGACCACTCTTTCGAAATATATTACTGCACATCAAATATGACTAATTTATATTGTATATCTTATATTAAAATAAATAATTAAAAACGATTTAGAAATTTTACCTTAAAATAATACATCTAATTACAAATGAAAGTACCTCTCAAATTATCGTAACTAAGTCTAATAAAGTAAAAAAATTTAATCTTAGTTAATAATAAAGTACTTATAGGAACAATATAATCTAATTACGATAAATGTAGTTGCATGTTTCACATATAACTATAACAAAGACAATATGTAGATATAACATATAACTTTAGTTAGTAGAACATAGTTTGGTTACAAAGTAGAATTGTATATTCAATAGTTATAAAAAGATTAATCAAGGTTTATAAATATATATAACTAAATGAAAGGTATTATAATTTGGTATTACAAAAGTAACATTATAAGGTACTATAGTTAATTAGTATTAGTTATGATAAATTGATTTGAACAATACTTTAGTTATTTAATATGGATTTTGTGGCTGAAAATGTAATTAGAAACATTTAGTTTCAGCTATAAACTATGTGGCAGGATAAACTTCGACAGAAATATATTTTTATCATATATTGTAATCATTATCTGAATAGATTAGATTAGATAAAATTCTATGAAAAATTATTAATATGTCAATTATAATAATGTATCTATTACAATTATAATACGTATATGCATGTAATATATATTTGACGCTGATAATTATAGGTATTGCTTGTATTTGTTGATATTAATATAGTTGTAATACATTATAATATTGTTATGCTAATTAAAAATATCTTATGATATAGTTTAAATGTAACTATATTATTAAATTTATATAATTATTTGATATATACACACACGCATATATATATATATATATATATATATATATATATATATATATATATATATAATTACATTTAATATATTATTATATTCATTTATTATGTTAATTATTGTGAGCTATTCTATTAAATACATATAGAAATGTTATTATGTTGTGTACTTTTTCAATAAATGATGCTTAATATAAATATTTCCAGAATATAAGCTATATATTATATATATACATACTCATTAAATCGTAATATATAGTCGGTTACAACTAACCAATACTTTGATGTATATAGGATTATATTTCGGATTGTAGATCTTCGCTTTAGTTTTCGTAGGACTAACAGAAGTTCTAATTCTAAAAGAACGTAAATATTCCATGTTGTATTTTGTCACCCCAGACTACAATTTCGTGTTTATTATATTTTATTCAGTACATTTGCAATATGAAATATAACAAACAAATTAATATTATAGAATCTAGGGATTGATATCATTTAGCTAAGACTGGTGAATATGGATTCCGATTCTTTGATTTCTAGAGACGTCAAGCTTCAGTGAATTTACAGATATGCATTATTTCTTTCTATCTTGTTTTCCAATAAGTCCGAAAGTATTCGCGTCAGTCAATACTGTTATCCATACCGAGGCTAACGGAATACCAATCTTAGAGTGTTGGAATGGCAGCTGAACCGATATGCATAGGGGATACTATTTCCATTTACTCGGAAGATCATTTTGGATATGTCTTTGCGTACCAATCCAGGTTATATGTTAGAATGTTAATACATTATTATGCTATATATTATATACCAAATAATGAGTTTTAAGAATTTAAATAGCATTTTTATATAAATATAGTAGTTAATTTATTTAGGTTATAAATGTGATATGGAGAATTATTTATATAATTTAATGAAATAATTATAACTTATGTTTCTACAGTTATATAACAACTAATATACGATTTCAATACATGATTAATATTAAAAGTTAATATTTATATTTACCAATTTAGTCATCATTTATTTATAAAATGTATTTTAATAATTATATATAGAGTATATAGTATGTATATACATATTAATATATATATATATATATACATATAGTTACATATATATATATATATATATATATATATATATATATATAGATATAGTTACATATATATATATATATATATATATATATATATATATATATAAACATTACTGCAATACATTGAACATTACATATATTGATTTCTTGGATTTCTTTAATTTAATTCTTTATTTCTTTATAATATTCGTTATTATCCCAAGATAACATCCAGGTCATTATAGTTTTTTTCTTAAATAATATAAGTTGAAATATATTTTATTTGCATTAAAAATATATTCTGTTTATTTTTTGTTTAAAATAATTATATTAGAATTTATAATAGTTACATCATCTGGTATCTTGGGAATATATAGGAAATTAATAATATATTATTGAACTAACTATACATAATTATATTTTTTACGTACAAAGTTATCAATTAATTAAGTTATTTTATATTCAATAAGGACAAATATTTATTTATTAAATCAAAGATTGTTCGAAATAAATATATAATACCCCTTCTAATATACGACCAAGATTAAAATTTGTTAAAGTTATGGTAATCAATAATTAAGATAATTAATTATTTAATTAATTACTTACTTATTTATAAGACTTTAAAAACTATTCATTTAGATTTCACGGCAAACAGATTGGTGTAATAGTTTTATAAAATCCTTAATAAACTACTTAAATTACTGGTTAACATAAACTATATTATGCAATGCATAATATTATATAACCTGGATTGTTTGCCTGGTTATTAATTCATGACACATATAATATAGTATATTAGAATAATATCTCGTATATGCATAACAATTATTTTATAAGTTTATAGGAGATTAAACATTCAACAATTATTTTATATATGATAAACAAAATGGAATTATTTATAATGTATTTATTCAACAAATAAATACATTATAAATAAAATAACTTTATATAATTTTATAAATAGAATTTACATGGATGGTTTTCTGGGCGTTAATATATTGAATTATAATTGATACAAGTGCCCAATAAACCAGATAATGTAGCTATTATACAATTATATATTTTAAAATGATCATAATATATTTGCAATTTTATTATCTATTATCATTAGTTATATTTACAAATAACAATACTATAGCGATTCTCACAATGAGTTGGCTATTGCGTCACATCAAGATAGAACTAGACCTAAAATCAGAAATATTCAAGGTTATTTAAATATTTATATATATATATATATATATATATATATATATATGATATACTATATGTTATACTATATAATATATATATATATATATATATATATATATCGATTTTATCGTTTTCATTGTATATATACAATAATAGTATGTATGGTGAGAATTAATACTTATGTACTAAAGTTATCTTTATGTTTCGATAATTAATATGATTTTATAAAACTATTACATCAATCTGCTTGTCAGCAAATCAATAAGAAATGATACATTTTTTTATCTAAATGAATAATTTATAAAGTTCTTAATAATAACTAATTCATTAATTAATCGATTAAGTAATTCATTTTCTAGATTATTGATTGTCGTAACTTTAACGAAATTTATTCTTTATCATGTATGAGAAGGAAAAATATATATATTTATTTCGAATAATATTAGATATAATAAATAAATTTGTCCTTATATAATCTAATATAATATAATAAACTGAACCATTTTTAGGTTTGTCATTTAAAATTCTGGTAGCTAATAAATACAAAATGCAGAAAGCCGCTGATAAATTAAAATCTTCAGCTGATCAAAATGGAAGTGACATATCATTGCAGACTAGATTTGTACATGCTGAGGTTCAAATAATATATGTTTATATACTAACAAATTCATACATAAAATGTATATGTCTATAATAGTTATAGACTACATACGATATGACTACATACTATGTTTTAATAAATATATATATATATATATTATAATTAATCTAATTAACTTATCCAAAACAGGAAAGTGCTGAATGTGAAATTGCAGATAATAATGTAGAACAAATGAGACAGAACGGTAAAGCACTGACCTATGGTCAAATTATACAACTACGTCATGTATTTACTGATAAGTTTGTACATGCCAGCACTACTCAAACTTCATACACAGAGTCTAACAATATCAAGGTAATTATTCAATCAGAATCACAATCATAATTACGTGCATGATATCCAGGCACCATTCAGGCAATTTAATTTTGTTATATAATAAAAATGAATATAAATTTTAATTATATTTAAATTATATTATAATTATTATTAAATTAATTTTTTTTAATAATTTATTAAAAATATATCTTATTTGCATTACTATATTATATTTAAAAAATTTTTAAATAATTATTTAAGTTTGATTAATAGTTACATAATCTAGTTTCTTGGTACTTCTTTTTTTAGCTAACATATATTGATTATTGTATACAATAGTACAATACTATAGTATTGAAAACTAAAAATGCTTTATTCTATCTTAATAAGGTAATATCCATGGATTTAACCTTCAACATTAGGCAACAAGCTACATCTTACTAAACGATGATAAAAAATATATTTAAGGATATAATACAAGTTGAAATAAAAACTTAATGAATAGATAGACATGCACACTTATATGCTGATATACCTATTTATATTAAATTAAATTGAAATAGTAAAATAACTTGCATTAACCTTATGAAATAGCTAATAACTATTATAACTAATATTCAAGAGAAAATAAAAATGTAAGATTTATTAAAAAATCATATTAATTATTAAATAAACTCATAACTAATAACTAGATAAGATAGTACATAATTCTACAAACGTAATCCGATACCATCTAGGTATCATTGAAATTTACAAATGGTAAACATAGTCAATTTAGAATAATGCCTCGATTTAAAGTGAAGTCCGAAGGTGACCAGGTTATATATAAAATAGTATTATTTTATTAAGTTTTTATATTTAAGTTTTTTTAGTTATACAATTTAAGTAAATATATTTTACTTGCATTATACATATATTATTTTTATTTTTTATTTAAAATAATTATATAAGAATGTATAACATTTAGATCATCTTGTTACTTGGGAATACAATACACAATAATGAGTGTATAATATATAGCTTTACTATATTGTAATTATTAAATATAACCAAATAATAATGACCAATATAATCTAGATAATTTATTAAATATTTAAATAATTCATATAGATCACATAACTCCCTCGCCTTAAACACCTCAAATGCTCTATACCTATTTAAACATCTGAATACGTCTAGGTACAATTAGGGGACCAGGTAGTATTTGAAAGTATCAAGAGTCCCGGACAATATTTTAATACTAGTCTCTCGGTGTTTGGAAGGAGATCAAGTTATTGTAATTGGTAATTATCTTCAAGATTTATTTATTAAATAATATTTACATCTTTAATAGGATTGTCTGAACAACTTACACTCGTGTAAATGTTTATATCAAGTAATTTGTTTTCAGTTTTGAGTTGAATTTATCAGTTAGGCAGTCAGGATTTACTCTATCCCGAGTTACCAAACACGAACCTCTCTCCATAAAACAACTTCAGGTGTGCGGAAAATACTGCTACACTTTATACTTTCAATTTAATATTTTCTATGTTAATACTAATGATTCAAACAGCTTTAGTAGATTATATATTAGCAGTTATTTCTATGAGTTCATTGTCTGTTAGGTAGGGAGCGCTATTAGAATATTCCACAAAGAAATTGAAGCCAACCTCTGCGCTGAGGGTTTGGCCGATGACGATGTTGTTGAAAATGGTTTAGTATATTATGTACTTGATCATGTAGAGAGTGTGAGAGAGAAGAAAAGAGATTTAATGTCATATATAATGATAGTCACATAATATTGAGATAAAATGAGAGTGAAATATTGAGCAAGTATGATATACTAAAAATAATGAGTGAGTTTGGATGAGATAATTAAATATAATACTATATTAATATTGGAAGTGTGAATAAGTGATAAGGTATACATATAATATGATTATGATGTAATAGTTAATAAACAATAAGCTGTTATTCCGAGTGCCAATTAAACTAGTTTCATTTTAGCATGGCTTATACCGGCTACATTTTCTTAGTGCATTTAAGAGTGCGCGCGATGGATGAAAGAAACTCACTGCACTTGAAAGCATCAACATCTGCTATTATATATTGGCAACTAGAAAGAGAGGATATGACAGTCGCGGGTTAATGAAATGAATTTATAAAATGTATTCTAATGTATTCTAGTTATCTTGAGAAATCATATAATATCAACCTGGATTATTATTTTATAATATTTTAACAATAACATCAGCAATATGTATATTTAAGATTATACATTATATATTTGATACGAATTGAGATATAATGATAACATGGTAAGAATAAATATTAAGTTATTGTTGATATAGTATAGATAGGTATATAGATTATTATTTATAAGAGTTTTAATTTTGAAGTTGAAATTTATAATGTACAAAGCATGGTATATTAGTATGACAGTTATATATATATATATATATATATATATATATAAATGGATTCTACTAGATATTTAATATATCTAGGTGACCATATCTTATGGAATGAACAATGCCGATTTCGTCATTTGGCTACAGGAAGATACATGCGAATTGACGGAGAAGGAAGTATTGGCTTAACCTATGAACATTCAGACCCGAAGACAGTATTTAGACTTTATCCTGTTATAGAGGTAGTAACTTTATGTACTTCTTAACTTCTACCACTTGAGATACTTTAATAATATTCCATGATTCGTAGGAAAGGGAAGTTATTGAATACGATACATATTGTAGAATTGAACATGTCGTATCCAAGTCGTGGCTACATGCTCTACCAGGTTCTTTAATTAATTATATTTACTTCGTCATGTAAATAGCAATATTTAGAAGATAACGGATCAGCTAGAGTATGTGTATTTGTATTTTAATTTATTTTTGTATAATACAAATTCTATCTTTGTATTAAATGGCTAGTGTAGTTAATTTAGCGAGTCGAAAGAAGGATTTAATAAATCTATTTCTATAGTTTCATATATTTATTGAATCTCATCTATATATAGAGTGTCATATAGGTAAACTATTCTAATTACATTACATATTTTCATATGTTATTAAATACGATATTAATTCATATTTTATATTCCTCCTGTAAATAATGTATATTGTGCAATGCACAATGTGCATTATATAATTGTATAATATTATACTTATCAATTAATATCAAGGTAATTATTGAATCAGAATTACAATCATAATCATAAAATATGGGATACATATATATAAATATATAGATATAGCTTCCCAGAAAACCATCCAGTGATATTAGTTTTTTTTGTTATATACTAAAAGGGAAAATATACATTTGCATTACACATATATTATGTTTATTTAGTATTTAAAATAATTATATAAGTTTGCATAATAGTTACATTATTGTGATTCTTAGGTAGTTTAATATAGTTTATATAATATGTTAATAAATATTATATATAAAAGCGTCATATAAATGTGTCATATAAATGTGTCATATAAATGTGTCATATAAATGTGTCATATAAATGTGTCATATAAATGTGTCATATAAATGTGTCATATAAATGTGTCATATAAATGTGTCATATAAATGTGTCATATAAATGTGTCATATAAATGTGTCATATAAATGTGTCATATAAATGTGTCATATAAATGTGTCATATAAATGTGTCATATAAATGTGTCATATAAATGTGTCATATAAATGTGTCATATAAATGTGTCATATAAATGTGTCATATAAATGTGTCATATAAATGTGTCATATAAATGTGTCATATAAATGTGTCATATAAATGTGTCATATAAATGTGTCATATAAATGTGCCATATAAATGTGCCATATAAATGTGCCATATAAATGTGCCATATAAATGTGTCATATAAATGTGTCATATAAATGTGTCATATAAATGTGTCATATAAATGTGTCATAAAGAATAACCTTCTCGTGGTGTAACATCATTTTCATTAAATCAATATCTGGATTATAAGGGAATCATCATTTCAAATATTTTTTCAAACAGATTTATATGATAGAATTCAATGTTGTAAACCAGAAGTTGATAATGGTTTAAGTATGGACTCTTTACAGTGGACACATTGCTCTCTAAGAATGGTTTATTGTCAAATAGCAGCAATTTTATTCTTTTTTTATATATTTCGTTTATGAATATACACTTCATTACTTTTCAATGCTCGTTGATATCTATAATAAACGCGATACAATAATTAAATATAATTATATAATATGAAATAAATTAATGAATACATATTAATGATGATTGTCATAATAAGGATATTTTATCTGTAATCTACAACTAAAATATTTGCCAGGTCGGAATATCAAAACATATGCAATATGATGATGCATTCGTATTACAGCAAGTTTCTCCGGAACATTTGAAGATTTGTAATTACGTGAATGGAATGCTACCTTTCATTCAGAAGCTTATAGAAGATGTGAGTAATTTTATGAAATAAATATAAAGAATATAAATAAATATATGAATTACTAGTAGAATACTTATTGGTAATTAATATAGTCAGTTTGTACACCGTATAGTATAGTATATTATAGTATATATATATATATATACATAAATATAAATATAAATATAAATATAAATAATTGCTCATTATTAATAAAGTTCTACTTTGTATATGTTAGATATAGCCTATTTTATATTACTTTATGTATTATCCTATTTTATAATATAACCAATCATTATATTTCTAATAATTTATTTTTACGTTACAATTAGAGAGAACAGAGAATAAAGTTTGTTGATAAAGAAATTAATATGATTGTTGCTGTTAGTTTATTGTGATTGTTATTCTATATTAATGCGTATATTTAAAATAATCTGATTTCAAATTATGTATATTTGCAACTTTCTACTATCAAGGCCATTGAAGAGTTAAAAGAATTTATGAAAATAAATAATTTACCGTGTAAAGATCGACAGAAATTATTACGAAATTTCAGAGTTAGTAATCATTACTTATTACTTATTAAATAATCTATAAGAGAATACGTAAATACAGCGATTACCTGAATACAATGCGTACCCTAATAAATATATATAGTGTGTATATCTAACGTGTTAATAGATAATCCATCTTTTGGTGAAATTATTGAAAATACCGATCTTTAATCAAGATAGGAGGTTTGATTATAAATTCTATTACAATAGATATACTACAAATACAACTATCTTAACACTTCTTAAAAGCATTACAAAGATATACGTGGCTTGTTATGATCTCTTGGAAACGTATCTACAAGGAAATAGTCGCAAAAATGAATTGTGCATGGCAAGGCATATAGATTTCTTTATTAGTCAAATATCCTGCAAGGTTATATGATTTCAATACATTATACATATTTAATAATTGTTTTACATTATATAATTTACTTATATTTTACATTATAGAATTGCATATTATTGTATTGCATTCATTGTATTACTATTCACTATTATTTTTAAAATAGAAAAATAAAATAATATTAGTACTTCGTAAAAATTAATTAATTCCATTTTCGAAATCTAATACTTATGTGACAATGAAATATATTGTATTCATAACAACTATAGGGTGATATTGGAAAGATGGCTGCGATGATGGTAATGCAATTAATTAAAGATAATAGAAAAGTTGTTGATAGAATGAAGAAATCTCATATAAATACATTTGTTGAGTTACTAAGAGATGAAAAAGTTACTTTAAAGTCGATATAATTAAATGAACATTTTTATTATAGTTAAAATGAAAATGTACTTATCAGAATTATCGATATTTGGATCTACTCGGTGTTTTGTGTGTGTGCGATAATGTGGCTATTTCAGAAAATCAAACTTACATTACGCAGAATTGGCTAAAAAATAATATTTCGGTTTCTGATATAGATTATAAAATATATATATTAATTCTTCTTAATTGTATTATTATTTACTTAATCTTTATATATTTAAACTTATAAGAATATAATCAAGTAATATTCTATTAATAGTATATATATATATGTATGATTATTACACTTTTTAATATCAATAACTACATTTACTTGCATATCTAATATTTGTTAAGTACAGAATTAAATAATAATAGTCATATTTAATTATGTATCATGACCAATATCAACTTTTATACATAAACTTTACTTTAATGTTCTTCAGTCAAATAGAAATTGTGTTTATCACACTGAAATGGGCGAGGATATAAGAATGACAAATGGTGTTGTTTATCTATCCAAAGACAACAGAAAGACATGGATATCGTTTCGCGACTTTATAAAACAAGTTCAAAATAAATTCATTGATTTTTCAATATCGTAAAACAATGTTCTTATTTTATTTACAGATAGATAGCGAAGATAACAATGTTATTGTCGATGAGGATTATTTATTTTTAAGTCACCAATTACAACTTTTCGGAAAAATTGCTTTTGTTAGAAATTAATAATAATATTATCTCTAATTATATACACTATATCTCTTTCTTTGTATCATAATCTCTTTATATAATTATATCGCCAACTCCCGGTATTACTCTATGTTGATACTTAGGGTAGGAATAAGTTTGCTATCAATGTTATTACGGAAGAGTTGTGTTATCTGACTATTAAAGAAGCATTTACATGTATGGCAGATGAAATTCTACCAGATACACTGAGACTGGTATATGCTTCACTGCTTATAGGTTATAGGTTTATCTTATTAATAAGATATTACCATCAATTCTAATTTAATACATAACAACCTTTAATATATTATGATTTTTAAGATTTAGCGATAGATGTTGGAGATGAGGTTTCGAATTTGGATAACATCAACTTAACATTCATTTATTCCAAAGTAAATGACTGCCAACATATAGATGATAATGTGAGTTCTTTATTTAGGTATCATTATTTACATTTTATTAGAGGTAATTAACATAATATTAGTTTAATTATATGTTGAAACATAATTATTTATATTATCGCTTATTATAATTTTCTAGATAAATAAGCAGAGTAAACGATCATCTAAGTTAAATTACCATATCAAGAAAATAAGAATCTGGATATCAAGTTTTCTAGCACAAAATATGGACATGACTGCATCTGAAATAGGACATAACAAATTTGTGGAACAGGTCAATATATATGAATTCATATATTTTAAAAAATAATATTATTTAAAATCATTTGAAATTTTTTATACTATATATAATATTTAAAAGTAAATTATACATAGGTATTACGGTTGGTTCACTCATTGGTGAAATTTGGTTTTTATAATGACACTGCGGATATGAAAAAACTTTTGACTCCTTTACTTTCTTTATTAAATGGCAGAAACGACAAACCATACATCTATACTAACGGTATGTTATACATTAAAAATAGCATACTCACTTTTAATTCAAATTGATTTATAGGTCATCTTCTTTTGAAACTATTTTTTCTTATCATTATAATGTCATTTTATTTTAATATCTAAATATAGAAATTCATGAAACGCAATCTGTGTTTTTGAAATATCGAGAAGTATTGCGATTTAAACAAAGTCCCGAGACCAAAGCAATAATTGATGCAAAATATCAGTCTGTAATTTATAAATATCATACTAAATATACATGTTAAGAATAAGTTAGATGTGTATGTCAATATATTTAAATTTTACGACTTTCATTATAAATTTTATATGTAAAAATGTATCGAAATCACTAAAAGCATTTTGTTTAAATTGTAGTTTATTAATATTTCATATTTTCAGAGCGATGTTAATTATAGATTTATTATTTGATTTTCAATTCAATATTAGACTAGAGGTTACTATTGTAAATAGTAAGAAAATCAAATATTACTAAATAACTTATACAATAAATTAAATACATTTCATTTTATGATTTACATTCTCTATATATTGTAATCTTACTCTAAACTTCATTAAAATAGAGATTTGTCCTTGAATTTAAGCAATGTTTTTCTAAATCTCATGCTTTCATAGCATTTCGAGGTGACTCGAATGCTTTGATATCAAGTGATTTCAATGCGAGCACCAATCAATCGTTAATATTATATATATATATATATATATATATATATATATATAAACTATTATCAAATTAGTATATATATTGATATATTTATTTCTTGAAATTACTGTTTAAATCGAATTTCCATATGCATTAATTTTAACTATATAAGTATCAATGTGTAAACCTACTATATAAACCCTAATAATGGTAATTAGTGAAATAATTTTGTTTAAATAATTCCATACTAGCGGAGTTAAATCTGCAATGAAAATACTTGCTAAGATTATACATGAATCAAACTATTTTGAAGGTTATGATCTAACATCTATTTTACTGGTTTGTTTTTGCACCATTTCAGTATTATTGTTAGTGTTGATCCTGGTACGCATATAGATTAGAGTAATAGATTTAGAAGTCCCTCTCCCTTCCTCCTTCCCTCCCTCGCTCCCTCGTTCGCTCCACCTATAAGTTTAGTTAATATATAAGTTTAGTTGATGTATAGGGATACTACTATACAATTAACTTTTAAATATAATTTATATTATAATATTTAGTATTTTTAATATTAAATATTCTTTATATTGTATTATGGATTCTGTGAATCTCGTTAGGGAAGACAAACCAAACTGCAAGTAATAAATATTTTATTTATATTATACATAATTTATTATTAATTATTAATCAACGTTGATTAGGATTTGTCAAAGTATGAATATGATTTAGTTATAGTGAAGTCGATGTGGTTATTATCCCGTTATTACTCCAGTCATTCTAATTTGTTTGATAGAACAATACAGGCACAGGTTATATGTCAGCTAAATAATCATCTACTTATTGTCATATACGTTAGATATTAATTGAGTGAAATTGAAATGAACATTTGGTAATTATGAGCGGTTTAAAATAAATTACACGTAAGTTATTTCGTTATTATTTATAAATTGAATTTAATTAAATGTATTGGTTTTTGATTAAAAACACGTTAATAGACAATGTATTACTTTTGTTTCATGCTATATTCAATTATATATATGTGTGATATATATGAATTACATTATTTTAGATCATAATCACTCCGAGGTCCGAGTGTATAGTAAAACATCTTCGAAAAATTATGCCGTCTTTAAATAAATTAGCTTTAGCTAAATTGGACAATAAACAAATTCAGGATATGGAACATATACTAGATACTCTAATAAGGTTATGTTTTTTAAATTGTTAGCGATGCCATTGGTATTGCCATTAGTGCCATGCATTGTGTATATATTGTGTATATATATTGTATATGTATTGTGTATAATTATATAAATATCATTTAATTGGTTATCAATAACAGCTCTTTGAGGTCAACCACAATATATATTAATATATTTATATATATATATATATATATATACATATGAATATATTTATATATATATATATATATACATATGAATATATTTATAATATAAAGTTAATATTTAATCAAATAACTAATTATATTAATTTAATATTATGTAATAGTTATTGCTGTTTGAACTTTGGCCTCACTGAACGGCATGCGATGAATCAAGATATCCTTTATAACCACGGTATATCTGAAAAAAAAATACTTCTATTAAATAAACCATCTGCATTTATATTTTCTAATCTAATTTAATTATTGTGAAATATTATCTAAATAAATTATCTTCAAATAGATATCTTGACAATCATGTTTGATGTGATCTCAAAGAATATAGATTTTCAAATCAAAGTTAATACAATAATTTTATTAAATATTTGTTAATAAGAATATTATTTAAAGTAGATCAATACTGAATGTATTAATTTCTATGTAGAAATGAATATGATATAAATATATATAAATAACGAACATTATTCTATCGACATCGGAGAGATTATTAAGAATACTTATTAATATTCCGCCTCACTTATTCTTAAGTTGATAGTATCTTATGTAATACATTCTATTCACCATTTATAATAATGTAGATATAAGCTAATACTTTAGAATCTCAACACAGACTATACGTATTACTATATTTTCATAGATTAAACTATAACCTGTAATCAAATATATAATTGCATATAATCTTAGAATATTAAATATATAGCACCTCTTGTTAGCATTAAGATTATTATTAAAATAATATATTGAATCTATATTAGTAAACGAGTTGATAAGTATAGTTGATTTAAAAAGCAAAAAGACAGCGATGTCAAGAGTCTTTTCACAAAGTGCTATCAACTGATAAGAGCTATGGCAAAAGATAATGCAATTGTACAGCTGAGGTTATTTGATCGTCTTGATCTCTTTCTAAGTATTCCCGGAGCGCAACCAGATTTAGCTCTTGCTTTAACTGAGGTTTTCATATTCGGTATACATTATTGTGTATTATATACTTTTAAATAGTACAATATAACAATGATTTCAATTTTCAGGTATTTACCGGTAATAAACAAACTTGTTTGAATATTATGCCAACCCAAATACAAAAAATTACTTCAAAAGTTGCGATGTTTAAAAATCAATCTTCAGAATATTTGAATTTGTTAATTTCAATTGTAAAGGTTATTCATACAAATTATAAATTTGTTAATACTAAATTTTATATATTATATAATATATTATATATTCAATCTTTATAATTTTAACACTAATATCTGTATCCAGTTTTATGTTGCTAATTCTTTTTTTATTTCATAATTCATTATTGTTTACTTATACTATATTGCAAATGTATTAATTTACAATATGTTTAATGTTAAAGTATTATTATCTCTTTTGCAATTATAAAATCATATGATCTACAGATATTCTTTAACTAGGATGTAATAATGCTAGTAGGCCATATTTTCATCAAATGATGCATTTATAACTTAGTTAAGTCTACTCTATGGGTTATAATTTTCTCCTGATGATGTTGCATTATAATATATTTAATAATAGGTGTAACTAGACGATATTAATTATCTCATCTTTTTGATATTAATCACTTTATGTGCAAGTCTTATAGATATAATGAGGTAGATACACTGCATAATTTAAATTAGATTATACTTACTACTTATATATCTATTATTATAATTTTTGATTTGACAAATAAATGATTAATTTAATTACTTTTTTATAAATATATTATTAGCATTATTTGGTATATTTAATATTATCAAACAACAATTTACTTATTTATTTATCTATTACAAGTTATATTAATCACTATTAATTCAAAAGTATGTTATTTATATTGTTATCTTACATTTTAATCGATATTTAGGTTGAAGAACTTAACCTTCCATTGAAGAGAAACCAGGCTTATGTAATGAAATATTTCATGCAATATCGAAAGGAAATTGCATACGTTATAGATCAGCCCCGTGAGTCGAGGTTTTATTTCATATTACGTTTACTCGATCTTATCAATAACTAAATAATACTTCATATTAGTTTTTCTATTTTCTTCCCTTGTAGATTATTGCTAATGCGAAGTCCTGAGTTGAATGATCATAATTATCTCATATCTCTTATTGATCTTTTAGCAACATGTGCTGAGGTTTAAATAATCACTAATTAGATAATGTTAACATGTTGTCATAGTTTTCTAGGGTTGCATGTTAATATTTCACTATATATTATATATTATAATTAAAACTAGAAAAATAATTGAGAGTAAAATACGATTTAAGTAATACATTAAAATACACTGCAGGGAGAAAATCGTTTTATTGAGTCAATTTGCCAAACGATATTTACACCCACAGAATTGTTATTGATATTGATTGACAATCGGCACGACATTAAATTAAAAGGGGCGGCGCTTCGCTTTCTATTGTGGGTTTATTTAAATACAGCCGGAGGTCTTTCTAGCAGTGGAGCAAGTGACGTACCAACCTCGGTGTAAGCTATAGCTATAGCTATAACTATTATAATAGTATTATCTAAGAAATATATATTCATATGATACTTTTGTAGTAATAGTATTTCATGTTACTATTTATAATTTGTAAAAATTAGACTTCATTAATTACAAAAAAAATCATAATTAGTGAAATGTGGAAATTCATAAATGAAATCATTGACAATTTATCTGAACTAACTACTTTCATAATATTGAATATTGAAGTTTCTAAAAATCTTCTTAGTAAATCCTCGAATGTAATGTTAGTATCAAAATTAACTCTGAGATTTTTGAAGTGAATACTTTTATATGATAATATTAATAACCTTTAAATATTTCTAAAATAACAAAATAAGGAAGAAGTATCTACACGAATATGAATTGTTTGATTACACAATGAATGGAATAATACCGTTTCTACATGTATGTATATAAACACGCGATATTAATACATATATAATTCCGCACATCAAAATAATCAGTAAGCTTTGTTGTAAATACTTGACAGGTTTTTTATGGAAAATGTTATGAAGCCAATCAATCTGAAAATGATGAAGCTGTTCCATTTACAAATGCTCTTGCTGCCTCCTATATTGTTAGTTACTATTACTTTTACTTCAGTGAAAAACATTATTTCACTTTTTATAGAAAATAAAATGTTGTTACAATCACATTTTAGGATTTTATGATTGCTATGGTAGATATATTGACGGACAAAACACAACAACAAAATATTATCAATTGTATGAACGTATTAATTTCGGTATCAGGTCTTCCTATCGAGGTGAGAAACTAAAGTATATATCTTGTGATATAATATCTATACCTTCACTGTGTAACTAATTTTAAATCTAATTCCATCCATTAATAGTCGATTGAACAAGTCCAAGGGTTTTATAATAAGTCAATTGATGGATTGATATCTGATTCTCAGAAGGTAACCACTAGGATCATATATTAGTGTTATCATTTATTATTTATCTTCGAGATTAACTAATTTCAGTTCTATTATATTATTTAAATAATGACCAGATTACCTTTAAAATAAATTTATTATAATGATTTTATTTATGAATTACAATATTTATTACATCTTATGAAGTAGCATAAATCACTTTCACAGACATATAATGAATACTACCTGCAAGAAATTGAACTGAATAGACAATTGAATTGTTTTGCCGTAAACATCAGAAACTCATATGCAGGGAGGAACACGATACGTATGCAAATAGGATTCCCGAGCGATGCAAGTTTATTACTTTTATGATATCGTATTTGTTCTGTTTATTATTTAGTTACCTATAATTTGTATGGGTTATACAAGTATAATTAATAATAATGAAATACTAATTTGTTTTCTTTTGTATTATTGTTATATAAAACTGCTGTGATTTTAGTGTATACCGACTTGAAGAGTAATTACTCACTTCCGTTGAGTAACGAGTTTCAAGATCACGTGATTCTTTTTTCTACAAACTCTTACAATTTGGCTTCAAAACTTATACAACAATTATCGTTTGTATTTATTTACAATATTATTTAAACTTCACTAACTAACTTAGATGTATTCAAATAATTTAAAATTATTTATATATTTAGAATTTCAGCCAATCATGTTCAGTATACCGAAAAAGAAAGACAATTGCAAGAAATTTTAGACGTTAAATGTTTACAACTTTTGAGAGGCATGATTCACAATGAAGTAGTTCGCTTGCCGACTGATTGGAACAATAAAACAAAACAACGAGAAACGTATACATAAATATTCCTTTATAATAATATAAATAAATATTTGATATGTTTAAAATGAAATATCCGATTAATCAAATATTCCTTTATCTAGAATTCTATTTCGTTTGAATCGTCTACAAGTGATATTGAATTCATTTGGAGCTATGGTTAAAGTTCTCCCTCATTTGAATAGTCATTCGAATTCAGTAGTCAGGGAATTGCTTTCTTTTCTCGTAGCGATGCTTTATGGTGGTAATTATACGGTACAGGTTATTTATTTTACTATATATATCTCATTTATTTATATATAAGTTAATTGAATTCATTATAAAAACAATTTTATAAAATCAAATATTATTTGATCTATAGAAGAGTATTGAAGATTATTTCCTTGGTACGAGAGAAGAAACTTTCTTTTTCGCGATGAAACAGAGAATACAAAGAAGTGTACTTGCAATTAAAGAGAAGTTTAATAATAATAATATTTCAATATTAAAAGTATATTAAATATTAATAGTAACATTGAAATAATATTAATGTTATATTTATGATGTCTAACTAATAACTAACATTAGTTAATACCAATCAACAATATAATACCAGGCGAAGTCTTTACGCTCAACATAGATCAAAAATTCAGTTGGAGAGAGCTCAGGCAGAAACCTTAAAAAATACACTTATTAAGACAAAGTTGAATGTGATTTGTTGTAAAATGATATACAATAAACAATATTTATATATTATTATCCATTTGTAATATAATTAACATAATATATCAATCACAAGGATCATTCTTACACGAACAATAAATTAAATATGATGAATACGAAAAAGCATGGTAACGATAATGAAGAATCTAGTGACGATTCGGTGGATCTCACCTGCAAAGATGATGGATATATAGAGATTGTGTTGAAAATGTTAGGATTAATGTGCGATAACCAAAACTCCGTTATTCAGGTTTTTAACTCGCCCTTTAAATATGAACAATATAATTTACAGTATTATTTTTTAATATATCATTCTAGTTTAAATATATTACATTAAAGTAAATAATACTATATTAAAATGACGATGGTTAAAATAAATACCTATGAATACTCGCATACCTAAACATACGTATAATCATATACGTATTTACATATATACACGTATATAAATATACATATACGCTTATCTTATGATTACCGATGATATTATATTAAAATTACTTATGATCATGTCTAATGTTTATTTATGATCTTATTTTATGAGTATTTATGAAATTAAAAAACCCAGAATACCTTTATTTCATTAATTTGTCGTAGTTTCAATAGCATTCATAAACATAATTTATTATAACTCATTATATATAATCTATTATAGTACAATTAGTATATTAATGGTATTAACATTATACGTTTCATTATAATATAATGTCAATTATTATAATATTAATTTGAAAATTTCAGAATTACTTAAGGATCCAACCAGATAATATCAAATCTGTAAATATCATTTATGAAATTGTGAAATATCTGCATATTATATATGCTAGCATTAACAAAGAAACGATAGAACTAGTTATCGAATTATTTAACACTCTTGTTGAATTCACATCGGTAACTAATCAATATATAATCTAAAGAAATTCACAATATCTATAATTTATATTTATATTAGTTATAAACACATCATATTATTTTTAATTATCTTTTTACACAATTTCAACAATAAAAATACTTTAGGGATGCAAGATGAATCAGATTGTTATTTTTGATAATAAAGTTTGTGATTATATAAACTACATAATGAGGTCGGATTATTTCCAGGGGTGTACTGATAAACAGGTAATATATACTTATCATAGATTGGTAATTATATGTATTTATTCTAATTATCATAACAAATTATTATATTAAATTATAAAATACACTTCAAAATTAATTAATAACAGTTGTTTCATAATTGTATAATAATTTGTTTTACTGATTTTATCATACTGATTTATATATACATAATACTATGTTAAATATTAATAATTATGTATTATTAATATATAAAGTTTAATAATTTTGTGCGAGTGATTAGTAAAATAATATTAACACTTTATTTGTGCTTAGGTATTACAACTAAAGGAATCAATGTTTAATTTGATGATGTCCTTAATTGAAGAAAATTACAAAGAATCTAATGAGATAACTCTGGTATTGTTACTCTATGTATTATTATTTTAACACATATATAATAATTACATAATCATATTATAAATTTAATATTCTTAAAATTTATTTCTATACTACTATACTATAGTGTATATAATTCATAATGTTTCAGATAATATTTTAAAAATAATATCAATTATATTATATAGGAAATAGCTCAGACTTACAATATTTCCATAATATGGAGAACAATATGCAATTATTTTAAATATACAAAGAAAACGGTTAGAGTATATTTATATTCATTGTAAAATTATAGATTATTAAAGTAAAGTACTAACTTCATCAGATGATATAAATATATTAAATGGACGAATTTTAATTAGGCTATATGAATATATTAATAAATTACTAAATTAATCAGACGATATATAAGTATATTAAAGATCGAAATTAATCAGACGATATAAATATATTAAGTAGTTTTTACAGAATATTCATAACCATTTGAAAGATGATTTTGTAGAATTGGGCTTTAAGTTATTTCACTTAATTTGCCGAGTAAATGATTTGCAGATAGCATATGGGAATAATGGTTAATACTTCATTATTTTATATAAGAAGATTTGTTTAGTCACTTATTCTAATAGATAAAGTATTTAATAAAAGAAATGGAACAGACAAAATCATTTGGAAATATTTTGAAGAAGGGACATTGTCAATAGAAATTTTAAAAAATAATATTCTACAAAAAATTTATTTCAGATGCAAAGATAAGGTTTGTTAAAATTATAAATTTACGAATACAATTATTCTTATATATAAATAATTTAATTATATTTCATGAATTATGCTCAATAATTATATTTATTCAAATTATTAACAGCTTGCTTTAAGAGAGGATTTAAAAGAAAGATTTAAATATGAGGTTATAACCGAATATTTGACATTTTATTAAGAATAATTCAAAGAATTCATTATGAATAATTCATATAGAAGCTTAAGCAATATAATGAATCTACCAAAGGTAGACAGAACTTCTCCTGCAAATAAACTACGTGGACTGATGGATTGGTCGAAAGACATTATTGTTGATATACACTACATGCGGTCAATATTCAAAAAACCTATTTTAATGTTTCTTGTGACTTTTTGGTTTGTTGACAACTTGTAATATTCCACTGTAGAATAAGTACTATGAATATTGTATATTTATTATGTTATTTTTTAAGGAGTAATTGAGAATTAGTAATAATTAGTTATATAATAAACTTTATTTGAATTATGATAATTTTAATATTATGTATTCATTTTATTACATATAGTAATGGGAAATATACCATACACCTCTCTTTATATAAAGAATATATAGCTGGTTATACATAATATAGTTACTAAGAATAACGATAAGTGATCAGAGTTTTGAACCGTGAATCATATTGAATGCATTATTATTAATTCTATAAATATCAGTTATCATTATTATTCAATTTTTTACATTATCCTATACACTAATAATCATCAATTTTCTTTATATTATGTTTTGTTTACATAAATATATTTAGGAGTACTAATGTATTCAATAGTAAAATGAATATCGAAATATCATGGTGATATTATTAATGACGCTATTTTTATCTAATATATATAAACATATCAATATGATAGAAAATCGCAGGCGTTGTTTAAATACTCTTAGTCAATATTTTCAAATTCTCCGATAATAGTTATTCAAATATATAATAATTTGTACCCTATAAGAATATACACAGATCATGTAAGAATATATATTAATACAATGATAATAGTACTAAAACGGAGTTTACCTTTAATTTATACTTTTTATTAATAAGTAATTTGATAAATTAGTAATTTGAAAATAGAAATCCTTGTTAAAGACTCCCTTGTGATAGCAATAATCTTGATGAAGTATGTTTATGTGATAAATGTGTATTGAAAATCTAGCAAAATAGTTATGTAATATTTTATAAAATGCTTTGATGTGTTCACAAAATAAAAAATAATATAAAAAAAGTATGCAATGAAATTAAAATGTAATTAAATGAAATTACCTGGATTGTTTCTGGGAATATATATATATATATATATATATATATATATATATATATATATCTATATTGATTCTATAATTGAATATGTAAACATAAATAAAATTAGAAATTGTTCTTATAATTACATCTGCTAATATATTACTTGTATATTGCTGATAGGTGGCATTTCAATATGGCAATGATAATTACAAGTTTAATCTATTCTATAATTGTTTTGATATTCTGGATACAGCCCGCTAATATACATAGGTAAACATCTTTTTATTTATTCATAGTGTTTGTATGCATTTCATATTAATCCAAAACTATTATCAATTAATTTACAATACACACCAATAATGAATTAATAATTATATTGTTAATTTCAGTCCTATACCTGATTTTAATTATGATGTCAAGGTAAAAATTGCTTGTTACATATTATCCGGATTGCATAATCTTTTTACAACTTTAGTCATTATTAGTTTTTTTGTGGTTTACCATCCTGTGATTCCGCTTTTATCACATTATATGTAAGTAGTAGTGAATATATGAATTATATATAAATATCACGAATGCTTTACAAAGAGTTTATTAAATGTTTTTCCTTCAGAACTCGGAATGCGGATATAAATTCAAACCTCGATATATCTTTATTTAGTTTTATAACAGTTTGGTACTTGGTTAGTTGAATTCTTTTTAATTAATATTTCAATAACACAGTTTAATAGACAAATTACATAGTATTAAATAAAATATTCACTTATATAATTTACATTGACTATTATAATTATATAAATTATACATTTGATCAAATAAACAAATGTTTTTGCAACAGTTATTATTCGTATGTTCGATATTGGGTAGTATTTTTTATGGGTATTTCTTTTCCGTTCATCTTCTGCACATTGCTCAATTTAACCAATTGCTAAAAAGAATCTTATATATATATATATATATATAAACTAGAAAGCTTTACTAATATCTTCCCAATTCAGGTTCTTCATTGATGTGGGTGTTTGCCTATGGACTGATCATTATCTATATTTACTCGCTGCTAGGTTTCGCATTTTACAGGGATTTGATGGACTCCTCTGGTGGTCTTTTTTGTAGAACAATGTATGAATGTGCTGTCACTATGTTGCATCGTGGATTTACTCTAGGAGTTATGGAGGTTAAAATATGTAATATTATAACTTAAAATATCTAATACATTGACTGGTAATTGTTTCTATATAATTATTATATTGATTTAGAATTTATTATAAACTGAATCTCCTTTACCAACGTAAATAACAAATATAATAAATATGCAAATTGAATTTTAAGTAAATGAATTTGAATGCGACTAATTTGGAAAAATGTTTCATAATTTACCTTGATTTTTATGAGATATTTTATATGTTTTCTTAGTCAATTCCTGTGCCAGAAGGAAAATCGTTTAGTTATCACCTACATAAAGATATATTAGATCTATCATTTTTTATTATCATCACTACTATTGGCCTGAACATAATATTTGGAATTATTGTTGATACATTCAGTGAACTTCGGGATAATAAAGTTAGTTAGGTTGATTAGGTCGTTCATATTAGTTATGTTAGTTATATGTATGTGGTTATGTCGGTTATACTAATACGTTGATTAGGGTTTATTTGATAGGAATTTACATGTTTGTTAGGTTGTTTAAGTTAGGGTCGTTAGATTAGAAAGATTGGGTCAGTAATGTTATTTAGGTTGATTAGGCTAAATATGTTGTTCAATTTGGTTAAATTATGTATTTAGGATTGTTAACTTAATTAGGTTGTTAGTTTATTTGTGTTAGGTTGATTATATTGATTATTTAAGGTTAGTTAGTTATGTTACTTAGGTTGTTTAGCGTAGTTAGCTTAACTAAGTTGGATAGGTTGGTTAGCTTGAATAGATATGTTAGTTAGTTTAGATTGACAAGGAGAGTAAACATTATTAGGAGTTATATTATTTATAATATAACTTTATAATATATTTTAGTTAATTATTTCTCTAATTAATATAATATTGTTTTTAATTGTAGTGGCAAGTTGATAGTGACATGCGACAATCCTGTTTCATTTGCGGGTGCAAATCTTATGATTTTGAACATCACGGAAATGTTAATTATATAATTATACGTCATATTATGAAATGTTGTATATATGACAAGTGAAGAGATATGGTGTGATATGGTGTGAAATTATGTATAATTGTATGGATTTTATGAAATTGTATTACATATTATAACAAAGCGTATCATGGTATATTTTAACATTATATGAAATGTGATATGTTATATCTAAATGAAAGGGATTTGAAGAACATACGAGATATGAACACAACCAATGGGCATACGTCTTCTTCTTTATTCACTTGGATGAAACTCTTCCCAATGACTACACAGCGCTAGAACTTTTCATTAGTCGTATGGTTATACTCCACTTTAGTTGACGATCTGTATTTAGCTTAGTAACTGTATTAAAGTTAAACTACCCTGGTTAGATACAGAAACAAGACAATAGCTTCTTTCCGTTAAATCGTGCACTGAGTTTACAACATGACGCAGATGAAAATGAACTGAAACTACAGACGATTTCGGATAAAGTGCAGTTTCTTGTGGAGAAAATGCAAACTGAGGTTTATAAATGTTGAACCTAATTAGAGAATTCGCTACGTTTTTACATAAAACTGCTATCTACAGATCATAAATAGGCGTAAAGATGAGGAAAATAAACGCCAGGTGGAATGGGCTGCGGACAACAATCCTGTAGACACACCACGTGATTCATCAGCAAGAGATCGTACATTTCATTCTAGATCTGATCTCCAGCATCTGCCCCCACCGACTCTTAATAATTTCTAATAAATTGATTATTTGTTTTCAATTTATTTTATTTACTCATTAAAATAATATTCCTGATTCTAAATATACTCCTTTAATATTTGATATAAATATAAATGTAACTGTTAATGTAATTTAACTAAAATAAACATATACATATCTACATATGGATATATATATATATAGTAGTAGTACATATAGTCTACATAATCATATATATATATATATAATATATATATATATATATATATATATAGTTTATCTAATTTATATTCATTTATATTGTTTTTACAATACTGTGTTACCAATTATAATTCATACGGTTTATTTAACCATTCTATAATTTTAGGAATTACATTTTAATTTAATTGTCTTAACAAATTAAAATCTATAAAATATATAGTGATACGTTTAATAAAATAATGCATTTTTGTTGTTTATTATTTATATTTTAATTTAATATAACATTAAATTTATTTTACTTATGAAATAAAAAATATAGTTTTATTGGATTGAATACTTATTTGCATTAGCTGTAATTTAAAGTATTACATATTCAAAATACTAATACATTCATATTAATAAATTTCTTAAATATGATTTAACAATAATGGTCATAATATCTAAATTTTATTATTAATAATTGTAAATTAACTATGACGATATATAATGTACAAAATGTTAAATCTGAATTCGTTATTATATACTAAATATTCTTCACTGCAATTATAATTTCTCTTTATCTTGGCTGTTATTCATATCCTTCTTGGCTGGTACAATTTCGATTTTTGGAGGGTCGGTATAGTTGTATGCAGATATTTCTTCTGCTTTTTTACCTTTTCCGATACTTAGTACAATAAGCGTGACCATAAATGCTGCTATCAATATCATTAACATCAATATGTACGTTCGATTCAGGAATTCTGTTAATTAGTAGCACTCGAATACACTATATGTTTAAGTGTTGTAATGATTCAAGTATTTATTTATTGACACTTAAATAAGAATAATCATAGGAACATTTAAGTAGAATATAATATCAACTTACTCGGTTGAATCACACCATACGAGATTAACCTGATATCTTCGAGTAGGTTCCTGTTAATTTACACTCAGGAACGTATTGACCCATTGTATTTTTGAATTCGTACAACCACCGTTTAACAATTTCTTTCTCTTGTTTTCTGGCATCTAAAGAGAACATTATATTATTCCTCAACATTACTAACTTTTATTAAATATATGTTCCTACAAGTTGATATATTAACATATATATGTTAATATTGGCTGTCTAGCGAGTAATTACCTATGAAACTCGGAGGATCGTGGGGATGTGCGTGTCGGAGATCGACGTGGTGAGCCCCTCCCTCAATCATGATACTGACCAGTGTATCGGATCTAGTCTCAGTCACACCACCGGGTGCCCATGGGTCAAGCTCACCATTACTACATTATCACCATTACATTTATAATTTTTATAATTATATACTTATAATTTAACATTGTTAACATTTAATCATTGAAAATTTGTGGCAAAAATGGCAGTGTTGAAATGATTAATTAAATTGTAAATGTTTTTATAAAACATTAAAAATATTGGAAGGTCTTATGATTATTGGAAGGAATTGGAAAGTATTTGAAGATTATGAAATGTGTTAGAAATAAGTGAAATATATTAAAAGAATTGTAAAACAATTGATATTATTGGGAATATTGTAATAATTATAATACACTGTGATATTAGAATATATATATATATATATATATATATATATATATATATACATTAATATATATTTAATAATACTATTAATTTAATATATATTTAGTAACACTATTCATTTAATATATATATATTAATACTATCAATTTAATATATATTTCTTAAATAATCATAAACTGCGTTTACCTGAATATGATATTGCTGAATTCTGTAATATCTTTTCCCCCAAATAATTCCTTTATCCAGGTACTTTTGGTTTTCAGACCGAAGAATTTCGCTTTGCATTCTTTGGCGAAATCTTCAATTGTCCACTTGTAAGGTTCGAACATGTCGCTGATACCGTCTGAACAAAAAGGCATTGGCATCTCACCGCAAGCCTGTTGCAATATAAATATTAATTATTATATCTATATTGTTATATTGAATAGTTTATTGAGATTATTAATTTTAAAATAAAATATTTAAGATAAAATTACTGTTATGGTTAATTATTATTAATAATATTAGTATTAATTACTTTATTTAATTATTTTATTTACTAATGAAAATAATATAATTATTTATATTATTTTAAACTATAATATACACTAATATTTGTTTCATTTAATATTTTACTAATTTCCTGTGACATATTATGTGTTCTTTTTATTTTGATTCTTTTGAAAAATTATTAATTCATTAGATAATTAAGAAATTAATAATTGTGAAATGTAGATGTATATAGTATATAGTTTAGTATTATGTTTAGTTAAACACGAACTTGGAAATACCATCCATCTGCAGACAGCGATGGTTTAGTGTGTCTCACTGTATCGAAGCATTTGCCAGCCTGTCCAGTATAGTTCCAGAATAATCCGTTTAAATGTTTCAGTCCCGCAATCAACTTATCCCCCTCTAAATCTCCGACAAGTAATTCTTTACATCCTTCCTATAATTGGTTTTAGCGATATTTTTTAAAATGTTCGAATAAAGTTAAAATGTGACATTATTATTAATAATAATTTATTACAAAATATAAATCTAAAATATTATAGAAACTATATTTGTGACTAACTTTGATCGGATTTCCGGGAAGTGGAGCCAAGAAATCGGCGGCGTATGGGTAATCTACCATCGACATATAGTCGTAGTTACTAGCCATCCAGTTCTTGAAACGGGCTACATCCCTATCATTGAGCAGAGGTGTACACAACGAGAATGCTTTGGTCATCTTCGCTTTTCCTTCGGCTACAAAATATATCAATATTAGGAAAGAATTTTCCAGGAACCACGGAACACTAAAGCACATGTTTATTGTTTTATAAGGAAGATAATAAATCATTTTTATTTTATATACATATTCATATAATATCCACATATGAATTTTAGAAATACTACTTCATGTGTACCTGTTAGATAATATGGAACCTGATTTAGTCATTTCGTCAATGACACTCCAGCTCTTTCGAATATTATCGGAGCAGTAGTGACCAGGTCTTGCGAAGTCCTTTGTGACCTGTCTCTTGAAGGCGTTACACTCAACCATATCATTGAACATCAATATTGGAGCTGACGAAGCTAAACACCTATCGGAGTAGATTTTAAGTAGAAGTTTGTAGAGTCTGAGTGCGAGTATGTCAAGTTGGAATGTTAGCATATAATGTCGGAATGTAAGTATGGAAAAATAGATTATAAGTATATCAAGACGCAATGACATTAATCAAGTCAGAACAAAATAGCTTCGAGTCAGAGAGGATGTTTATCAAGTTGTACAAGAATTAACACGAATCAGATTTTTTATAAGATTTCGATTCGAATTAAAATTCGAATCAAATTCTAACCCTATGACTTTATGAGGATACTTCATCCTCATCCAGGCACACAACATTCCTCCGTAGGAACCGCCGAAACCAACAACCGGTGATTTTTTAGCTCCGCCCACCTTGACCCCTTCGGTTAGTTTAATGTGATCTAATGTCACGGCAAAATCAGCTAAAGCCTGTTCCACGGTTAAGAATCCTAATTTCTTCAGAGACTATGAAGAATAAAGAGAAGAAATGAATTAATAATACATTATATATATATATATATATATATCTTAATTAAACAAATGTATTTCCTAACAAAATAAAAAAAAATCCAACAGAGTGGTAAAATAATATAAGAAAATAGTCAAAATTTAATTATTCCAAATTCCAATTTATATTATTTAATATATATTTTAAAAGTCAGCATTCATATCTGATTAAATAGCGACCGCCAGCCTATTATATATTTATATTTAATGTATCAGAATTACTAGCCATACCATTACTATAGTAACTATAGTTAAGCTGTTATATAAATAATAACAGAAACATAGTTGTATCAATGTAAGTATCGATACTAGATCCAGTCATAGTGACTGAATTCGTAATACTTATATTTTATATAATACGTTTTACTTTTATTCACCATCCATTTATTAATTTACCATATTTTTTTCATCATATTAATTTATCATGGTATTGGAATTTTGTATTGTAAATCATTTAAGCTGGTTATGAACATATTTCAGTAATTTAATTTTATGAGATAATTTATGACCTCTATTAATTCAGTGGTTTGTTAAATACCGTTTCTCTATAAATGGTTTACAATAAAACTATTTACACTAACTTTTAAATATAAATTATAAACTAATAATTGATTGAAAATAAAAAATATTCAATATCAGATAAACTTCCCAATTCTTAGGAAATAACTTATATTAACGCTGATTCTATAATACTCGCACGACAATCTTCATTTCTTCAATATCATTATGATATTCGATGTATTATCAATAATTCTAGGAAACGCTAATATAACAATGCATAAAATATTGTACCATAATATCAAAGGTCATAAGTTACTCAAAAGTAATTTTAATATTTTCAAAAATTATAAATTAAACACATAAGATAAGAAAAAGCATAAATAACCCCGAATTAACGACTTAACTGACTATCTAACACATAACACACTTAGCAATGAAAACAATATTGAATTGATCTTTTAAATATAAACATATACAACATATCACTTAAAAAATGTAGATGCAGACTATCTATTTAATTGTTTGAACATCCGAAAACGAATTATCAGATTACACATTATTCGATAACAGATTATCCGATAATAGATGATCTGATAACAGAGTATCTGATCATTAATCCTAAGTTTGACTATTCAAAATTTATATAATTTTAAATAAGTAACTTTATTGACCCATCATATATAAAATATAATAATACAATTTATACATAGTAATGTAATAATTCTACACTAATAATAAATTATATATCCATGTAAGTATAATTGAAAAATATCCTCGAAAAATGATGATTCTAATCTTACTGAAGAATAGTTATACAATATATATCTACAATTGTACAGCTTTCAAAAATATGTATATATAAGAATACAAACCACAATAAACACCGATTATATAATAGCACACGCAGTAGTATATATAACAGCATATGTAGCAGTATATATAACAGCATATATAATAATATTAATATTTATTTTTAATTATTATATATTGTTGATATATAATTAATATTTCTTTAACCTAAATACAAATATAAGTTAGGTCTTACTGATTTAGGATTAGTCTAAATAGACGTTTACTAGTATCTTTATAACCCCAGCAAGAAAAATACTAAAATAATAAATAAACATATACTGTCATCTTTACTCTTACAATACACACCTTATATGGTATGCTTTATAATAATATTATTTAGCTTTTTTGAGCTTTTCTTTGATTTAAAAACTAAATTTGATGAACATGAACTGAATAATGTTGTCTAGATATTATATAATCTGCTACAAATAAAGTATTCTGAATTACCAATAATATGATTACTAAATTGTTAATAATTAAAGATTAAATACTTACGGCATAGGAATCTTTACCATATGGAAGGGATTCTCCATAGTAGCGATGTTCGATAAAAATAACCATTGCTCCGAATTCTTCCGCCCAGTCAAAAAGTAGTCCGGCAGAAGATGCGAATAACTCAATATCACCTTAATAACGGAGTTTGGTAATGTATGGTTACGGTTAGATGTAGAGTTTAGGTAAGGAATAGAGTATTGAGGGATAATGAGGAGCAATGTAGTTAGTAGTTGTGAGAGGTAGTGTGGTGTAATAAGATTTATAGTGATGTAGTGAAGTGTAGTGCTGTTTAGTTAGTTGTCGTAAAAGGGGTTAAAGGGGTTGAAATTAAAGGGGTGTAGTTATATGTGTTTACTACGGTGAGCTTTGTGAGGTATATTGTGGTGATGACACACATATGGTATATAAACTTATATGCACTAATATAACCTTCATTTCCGGAATAGAAGAAGATAGGAGAATCTCCTCCTTTATAATATAAATCCGATATTAGATATTTAACTTTAAATGTATCATTGCTTATGAATGAGAAATGATCAACCTGTAATAAGAGAAATGAGTTGCATTTATATAAAACTTAGATATGTAATACGTTAATGCATATATGGATTAGTAATGAATGATA